>MJUU01038503.1:56210-79484 GCA_002080025.1 Modiolus philippinarum | reverse complement strand
TAAACAATTGGATATATGGAGAGTTAACATTTATGGGAAAAGTCACGGTTATCAAATCTCTGGCATTACCGATCTTAATTCAGTTGTTTACTGTTTTACCAAACCCTCCAGACTACATTTTTGAAGATATACAAAAGACCTTTTTTAACTTCTTTTGGCATGGAAAGACGGATCGCATAAAAAAAAATGTCCTAATTAATGACTATTGCGAGGGAGGATTGAAAGTCCCACATGTCAAATCCTTTTGCTATTCATTGAAGATGTCATGGATTAATAAATTACTTGATCCTTTAAATTTTTCTCCCTGGAAAATTCTTATTACTAATAAGTTAGAAAAATATGGAGGTGAAAAAGTATTTTTGTTGAATAAAGATAGTATCCAGAGGGTTGCTAATTCTGTAAATTCTTTTTGGCGAGATATCCTGTTGAATTGGTTAAAATTAAAGGAAACACAATCCACTGAACAAAGTATCTTATGTCAACCCATATGGTTCAATCAAAATGTCGCATTTCAACTGCGCGAATTAGGAGATTAAAATACCTTTCAATTGCGCGAGCAAAGTAGCTTACAACTGCACGAGATTTTTTTTACCTGTAATCTTCAAGGGAAATTAAGTTAAAAAATGGCCAAATATTTAAGTAACTTGTTTTATTTTACATGAGGAAATTGAAAAAAAAAAAATATTCATAATTATTAATTTTATTAACTTTTAAGTGCACAGGTTTACAATAAAGAGTGAGAATATAAGTTCCGCCATATCGGAATAAATTGCATATAATATTTGTTCCCAAAGGAAGTAATTCTATGCAAATGTTTGTTCCTACGGAACCTTTGTCAAGTGGAACAAAAGAGTAAATCCTGGCCAAAACCCTACTTCAACCTCCCTACATTGGGAAGGGGAAACAGATGATATTGATATTCATTTATTTCAGACATTCCTTGAATAAAAAAATGTCTATCAGTACTTGCTGGCTGACAGGAGAGATTCCATGCAAAAAAATTGCATGTAAGTTACAGGAAAAAAACTCGCGCAGATGAAATGTGTTTTCTCGTGCAATTGAAAGATTTTTTTCGTGCAAATGAAAGGCCGATTCGCGCAAATGAAATGCACCGAATCAAAATATTGTTATAAATAAAAAGATATGTTTTCATCACAAATGTTGTGAGAAGGACATATATTTTGTCAATGATCTTGTTGATGATAATATCAGATATTTGAGTTATGAGCACTTCAAAGAAAAATATGGTTTGCATTGCCCATACCTTGAATATTATGGAATAATCCATTCAGTTCCAAAAGAATGGAAGGAAAAAATGAAAAATGAAAACAAATTGACAACTGTTGAAAATGACATGTTAAACAAGATAAAATTAAATCCAAAAATTTGCAAATTTATATACAGCAATTTCGTGACAGGATATGCAAAGAACCTCTAAAAATTAAAAATAAGTGGGAGTTAGAACTAGATATTTCTGTTGATAATTGGAGCTATATTTTTGGTCTTCCTTTTAAGGTTTCTAAAAATAGCAAATTGAGTATGTTGCAGTTCAAAATCATACACAGAATTATCGCAACAAATTCCTTTTATTTAAATGCAAGTTAAAGGAAACTGAACTTTGCAGTTTCTGTGGTGAATTTAAGAAAGTATTTTACATCTTTTTTCGACATGCAACACAGTTAAAAATATTTGGTTTTCTCTCCATAATTGGTTCTCTGAAAAAGGTATTCAATTTTCATTTAATCCTGTAGAAATTATATTTGGTTGCACTTCTGAAAATTCAAACATGGCAATTGACAATATTCTTTTAATTGTCAAATACTAAATTTATACATAAATGAAATGCATAAATGAAATACTGAAATGCTTAAAACCTAATTTAGTATCTATTAAAGAACAAATCAAAAAGGAAAAGATGGCCAATTCCCTTTTCTCGGTTGCAAGAAGAGAGACTTTAGAAAATAAATGGAGAATTATATCTGCCGCACTTGAGGATTGAACACACAATTATATCATATATATAATTGTCAATATTTATTGAAATATAAATAAATTATATTACTATTCATTAACACAATTATATATGTATTTTTCTTCAATGTATACTTACTTTGTTATTATAACACTATTGTTTTTTCTGAAAATAAAGAATTACAAAAAAAAAGAATTCTACAGAGTGGTCTAGGAGGAGTTTTCGCCACCAAGTTTGTACCCTGAACGTGTAATCATAAATAATATCCCCAATAAATAATGTCCTACAGGATAAAATTGTACCAAAAAAGTATCCCATGGGATATTATTTCAGTGGCTTATGGACATTATTTCTGTAGAAATAATATCCATCTTACATATATTTTTATCTTATGTTAGGATAAAAAAACCATATGAAAAAAAATCCTATAAGATAAAATATACCTGAAAAAGTATCCCGTAGGATAAAAAATCATCACCTGTCTCTATCAATTATATCTTCTAGGATAAAATTTCATGTGAAGATATTATCCCTATTAAATCTTGGTCCTGTAAATGTTTATATGAATACAATTATGGTATTAATTACCATGATGCTTTATGATAAGAATCATTTCCCAACACAATAATAAAAAAAATTTACGGGAAAGAGTATAGAGTATAACAGGTTGATCAAGTACCTAAATACCAAAAATTCACAGAAAGCTTGAGTTTAAATAAAGAAAAAGCTATACTGAAACCATCTGAAAGTTTTACGATTGTTGAAAACAAGTTATATTACAAGTTAACTGATGGTAAAATATTTCAATTTAACCTATATGTACTTGATTATCCTATCAGAAAATGTTCTAGAGGATAAAATTTTACAAAAATTCTTCCTCAACGGATAAAATTTCAAAAGAATTATATCCATATAAAACAACATAATCCCAAAAATTTCTTTTTTAGTTTGGTTTCCTAAAGGTGTATATCTTATTATCTCCCTTAAAAATTTTACCTTTCAAAAGACTATTTTTCTAAAGAAAAATAACATCTGATTGTCAATTTATTATGCTAAAATGTTTATTTAATAAATAAAATATGAACCTGCGTTTGGTTTTCATATTTTCTATATTTTTTTTCTCAATATAATTTGCCAATTAGTTGTATGAAATGTTTAACAGAAAATAAATTATATATACATTTGTTGTAATGACACATTCTGAAGAACATGTGGCATTTTTCTATAGAAATAAAAACTTAACACAAGTTTTGTCTTGCCTATAGAGGTATCATATGGATAGAATTTCAGTGTATTTTTTTTCCTGTAGGATAATATGTTTGCTATGAAATTTTACCCTTTTCATAAAATATTATCCTCTTGGAGGAAAATATTTCGTGAAGAGGAAACAATATCGTGAAAAATTTTATCCAGTAGGATAAAAAATCCAATTTAATTCTTTCCATGGGATACTTTTTCAGGTATGAACTAATATATTGTTACAAACGAACGAACGGACGGATAGACACCATGATTACTATATACCGCGGGGCATGATAAATACAAGAAATCTCTGTACTACATATTTCCCACAACCTATACCTATGTTAGAGATACCATAATTTATCAATTATTCTCAAGAAATTTATACAAAATCCTAATATGATGTTGTATGGTGTTGCATTCTATCATTTTACATGATTGTATCTTTGATAAACTTTATAATGAAATGATGGTTTCATTTTTTAATTTTCAGTTGTTCGAGCAAAGTTTCTGCACGAAAAATTTCATGAATATGCAAAAAAATATGGTCCAGTATTTCAGATATTTATGGGTAAGTTCAACATATCAATCTTCCTTTTTTATTCTTTTAAAGAAGAAAGATTGAATAAAACCAATACACAGTATTGCTGGCAAAAGTATAAATTGATGCATCACCAGAACATTGAATTCGGCTATTTTAACAGTTAAAGACATGTAAACTAGCCGACAGTTTAGCGACGAACATCCTTGACTCGTCTTTCAAAATTATGTATTATCTTTTTCTCTCGTTTCAAGATTGTGGTCATGGAGCTGGTAGCCTACCTGTATTGGGTTTTATTCGTATGTTTATTATACAAATGCTCTTTTCAAAAAGTGTTATCTTTTCCTAGATTGGAACTCTCCTGTCAAGTGGTGGTACAATACATTTGACTTCCGGTTATCACCATACAAATATCACATGTGGAAATGCTATATAAATTAAAATAAAATATAGCATGTAATAAATCTAAAATAACAAAATTGGGAAATGTAGGACAATTATATCTATAAATATAGATCATATTTAACAGATATTTATTTTTTTAACTTGATTAAGTAGAAAAATTAAAATGATGTCATCAAAAATGTAATAATTATTGGTCAGTTTTAAAAACCCAAAATTTAATGAAAGACAACTCCATATACCCAATTCCACCACAGGTTGATAACCGGAACTGATTGATTGTATCTAAATGCCGAAACTGAAGTGCGGACCATTCTTTTTGGAAAAGGCCTATTGTATAATAAGGAACCGGGACAGATAGAGGGGGGTTTGGTTATCCGTAAACCGGCTTAACCCTACCACTAGCTTTCGCTACTGCCGGTACCAGGTCCTTCTGTCCCGAGTACCTATCGTTGTTTACGTTTGCCTTTTGTCTTATTTGTGCGTGGCAGATTGTGGCATGTGATTGTAATGTTCAGCCATTGTAGATGTTTCCTGTTATCCACTGTTTTACATTTATCAAATGTGCTAAGTATTGTAACAATCATGTAACTTTGTTTAGAATGTACACATATACAACCTGGTAGTTATTTATTCTCTATTAGCTTTTAAACATATTTCGTTTGTTTGCAAACTCTTTGATTTGACATAAGTTGTCGAAATGGTCATCTGCAGAAACTTAATGTACGGTAACGTCGGCACTGTTATAGAATTACTGTCAAATTTGCCTTAGCGGTCACCTTGAGTAAACATCCACCTGATTTTAAAGGTCATCTTTTATAGGTCCCTTCGTATTAATTTTATATGAATTTAACCTCATTTAAAAGGACACCTTTCTTAAAAGGCCAGTTTGACTCCATCCCAAAGGTGACTTCTTAAATCAAGTACATAAGTACATGTACACCATTTTTTATTTAATGTATATGGACCTTTCTAAATTTGATTTCAGGATCGCAACGAGTTGTAGTTTTAAATGACATTAAAGTCGTGACTGAAGCACTGATAAAACGGAAAAGTGATTTTGCAAACAGAAGGCAATCCCCATCCGGTATGTATGGTTTGACTCTGGTGTTCCTCATGTCGTCGAATTTCAAGTCATTTATTCCACTGCAACACCATTGGCTTTGTATTAGAACGTTGCTTGTAGCAAAAACATGCAAATCTTGATCAGAAAAGAAATTGGATTAAGACCCATTTCAAGGATCTTTAAATACCGGATTGGCTTCTTTAATAACAGAAGAGAGAACCAGTTGCATTAAAAATATAAAACGTATCACATCTTGTTATAGGAGGAACAGTTGAGTCCATTTTTAACATTTTTTTTTTACCTCGAGTTTGTAATATCATGGTTAACATCATTAATAGACTTTTCAATTGTCCTTCATGACTACTTATATTTCATCATCGAGTTAAGTGAACATTTTAAGGTTGTAGACGCAGATTTTGATTTACAACAAAGCAAATAAATTAATGGAACTTAAATGTAAAAAGATTCTACTTTCAACCATACTCAACAGTTGGTAAAATGTTCATGAGACTATTTAATTTTGTAACTTTCGTAAAAAAATCTTCTCCTTCAGCTAGATCGTGATTTTAAAATATTTCTTTGCTGTCGTTTGGAAAATTTCGATTTTAACATGCTCTCTGGGCTCACATCTTGAAAATCAAATCTCAAGTGAAGGAATATTTTTAAGCCTCTCCCACCTAAAAAAGAATTCTTATTTACTACCATAAAAAAGAGACAAAGTTACAGACAGACTTTCATTTTGATAATCTAATAAGTATTTGTAATTGGTTGACGTATAGTAATGTATTCTTTGACTGGATAAGGTAAATTATGAACAGTTAGATTTCTATCTTCTTATTTTCCGTCAACTATCAAAGAATGGAATAAGATTCCAGCTGATTATAAATTATCAACTTCAGTAAATGTTTTTAAAGATAAAATTAACAAATATTTTTGCGAATCAAACAGTAAAAAGATTTATACATATGGTCAAGGTGTTGGTAAAATATATCATACACGTATTAGACTTGGGTTGAGTGGTCTAAATGATCATTTATTTAACTATAATTTAATTTCCTCACGGTTATGCTAAAAAAAATTGAAACCATTGAACACCTTTTTATTTATTGTGGTCGATATGAAAATATTAGGTCTTTGTTTTTCCAAAAAGTTAAGGCATTACTCTGTCCAAATGTAAACTTAATATCATTTAAAGAAATTTTGTGCAACTACCTAATTAAAATCTTTATATTTGGAAATGATGATTTCTGAATGGATGACAACAAAATGTTATTTCAATATGTGTTTGAATTTATTGAAAACAGTAAACGTTTTATATAATTTATTTGTATGGTTTTGATTTTCGGTAACATGTGTTTGTTCTATTAATGTGTGAGAGTTGTATATTGTCTTGTATTGTATTGTCTTGTCTGTTTATGTTGAGGAGAGCAACTTTGTAGCCTTCGGGCTGTTTGTAATCCTCGTTTAATAAATGAAGGATTAAATTAAATTATGAACTGAATGTTTTTTGACATCCAGATGTAAAAAAGAAAAGACAATCTTAAAGTTATTCCATCACCTGCAGAGGAGAGCCTCCTGTCTAAAGGTGTCAACTTCGTTCCGACAACTACATTTGCAGACAAGTTTCAAAATCACGTAGATATCCAGTTCTTTTTCCGATGCCTTCTTCTTAAGGTTCACTGTTTCAACAAAGAACATGAGAATTCTTCTGATCCGTCTTCTGGTTTATCCGAAATTTTCGAAAAATTTAATTCCAAAATCTCTACTTGGACTCCAAAGCCTTCCAGCCGTCCATAATTTCTGGTCTTCTTGGACACAGCTAACATGATCTAAAGGTCACTGTTCTATGTAAAGTGGAGAGAGGTCGGGACCATCGAAGTTTAACTTGGACAGCGAATCATCCATCGCCTCGGTACATTGCGTCCCAGAGGAATAAATGTTACATAGAATGCTGTAGATTAGATCCACTAATCGCCAGTTGTTTGTTTCTGGTCATTTATCAACTGGTCCGTAATTTCTGCATACACACCGACGTTAATTTGTTTTTTATTTTTTTGTTTTTTTTCCGTTTTTGTCATGTCTGTGAAGTTCCAATTAAAGGGCATATATTTTTTATTGGAGACGACAGTATTGACACGTGTCTCGTTCCAAGTTGATCATTTGTTCTCTTTACACCCTAGCAAAAGGAGGTAATTCCGATAATTTGGGCCTTAAATTTTTTGTATATATTTTGTTTTAGATTTTAAATTTATTTCATTTTTTTTTCGTTCTTCTCCATGTACTACAACTACACAAACGTTCTTATTCTGTCTAATTTAGAATCTTAGAGAAAGTTAAGTTCTGAAATACGAAACACGATGATCTCATAGCCTGTATCGATTACCTTGACTATATATAGTGTAGATAATCAAATATATCTGTAATGCTTAAGGGTTTTATTTTGACCTAGATGTCCTAGATGACTGTGTTTGCTACTGGTGGCCATCTTGCTACTGGTGGCCATCTTGCTACTGGTGGCCATCTTGGATTACTAGTAAAACATGACCTGCTGGATATTTCACTTTTTCAAGGGACAAGCTAAGAAATATTATGATTTTTTTTTCTCAATTAACATGATCTACATGTAATTGTATGACATGAACAAATTCAGAAAATAATAATTTTAGTAATAAAAAAATAAATAATTTTTAGTAATGATGATCACACAGGGAGGAAAGGATATTATATTCGCGAATTATACACCAACATGGAAACTTCATAAGAAGATTGCCATACATGCTTTGAGGTAAATTTGTCTGAGTGTTATATATATTCTTGAACTTACTATGAGTTATGAGCAAAGCTCATTGTTGAAGGCCTCATGGTGACTTCAAGATGAAGAACAACAATAAAAGCGTTGTTCCTTTGCTTGTTTTTTACCATGTATTTGTAGAGACTTTGTCTCATGTGCATTTACTCCATATCTTTTTATCCACCATTAAACAAAGGATATGGTTTCATTCCATATAATAAACTCAGTTTCATTCCTTGATATTTTTTGTTAACAGTGAAATAATACTCCGATATTTTTCTATTTAAATCGTGATTCTTGAGTGCAAACAAGACATTTCAAATGTACATATCAATTGACTGAGAATATCCCATCATAATAGGCACACCTACAGAGAGGAGTTACTTTTCCAAACAGAATATTTTTATTGGGACGGAAGAGGCAAAAAATGTTGAAATTAGAATATTCAAAACCATAAATTACTTTTACTTCAGTTTATTGTTAATTTTGATAATTTCCAACATTGAAAGACGTCCATGTTAAAAAAAATAATAAAAAAAAGCATGTCAGTTTAGAGGTACAATTCGAACCGACCTATATGATATTTGTTAAGTATTTTAATTAAGGTGTCTTCATGATAAGAAAATTCCTACTACAGAACTTTGTGTAATTTTCTGTATTGATGAATAAGTGTTCTATTGTTCAAAATATAAAATAAAATATGTGTCGCCGTCCATGCATTAAAGCGCAAAACTCGAATCTAAAATTTGAGTATTTACATAGAAATGATAGGGAAAATGGGTATATGTGGGGATAACTAATAAAATCTGTTATAGATTTTGTTCGTACTTTGCATGTATTTTAGAATCAATGTATATAAAAAATATATCAATTGTACATCGGCTAGCGTACTGCAGTTTACGCCTTATTTTGAAAACATTGTGACAAATTTATTTACGTCGGAGAAACTGGAGACACATCGGCTAGCGTACTGCAGTGTACGCCTTATTTTTGAAAACATTGTGACACATTTATTTACGTCGGAGAAACTGGAGACACATAATATCAAAGATATTTGCTGAATTTATCACTCATCATGAGGCAGAAATTGGATTCAGTAGCAATACATTTTAAATCCACTGAACACTCTGTAAAGGATTATGAAATTGTGGCCGCAGAAAAAAATTGCGAAAATGATTCCTATCGAGATACAATTTAAAAACTTTGATTTCTAAATTATGGAAACTCAGACCCTATGGTTTGAATACAAAAACGAGACACTCCATTCCTGTATTCTTTATGCGGTTTGTGACGTGTTCCAATATGTTAGATTAATTGTACCATACCAAAAAAAAAGTTCCGCTCATGACAGTCAATCTATTTGGCCGAAAGCTCTGGATACATTTTAAAAGTTTACCTCGTTATTAGAGCCTATTAATTACACTATTGTTTACATACAAAAAATAAAAGATGGGGTGACAGTTTAAATAAGAGAATAAATGTGAAACATTATTTTCTCTGGTGATATCTTTATAAAATTCTTTTTATCAAGTAAATCCCTCTTGCGTTATTTCTGTTTTATTTTAATCCTGCATCAGATTTACAGCTCATGTGTTTCATTTTATTCTCCTTTTAATGAAAATGTTGCAAACGTGAGCGGAAACAGAGCTCAAATATTTTGGAACTTGGCTTTCTATTCATGATATAAGTGTCTGTGTTAGCTTTCTGAATGTAAATGTATGAAACCTAATTGAACATAAATTGGACAAAAATTTCGAAATAATACCACGGATACACCTAAAGTCGATTTAAATCGTATAAAACAAGAGGCTCTCAAGAGCCTGTATCGCTCACCTGGCCCTTGATTAACATAGACATTTTATGTTAAAGAGCCCTTATATATAATTAAACTATAAATCCAATATCTCTAATTAGTTAAAGAGGAGAAGACCTCTGTTAGTTTAACATTGGACCCCATGGGAAACACTAAGTTCCCCGCTGGCTGCCATGTTGGATATCGCGCTGACCTGAAAAACACCTTTTTCCAAGGGACCACTCAATGACTATTGCGGCCAAGTTTTGTTCCAATTGGCTCAGTACATTCAGAGGAGAAGATCTTTGAATGTGTTTTCCCATAGGGTCCAATGTTAAAACTATGTTTTCCCCTGGCGGCTATCTTGAATATCGCGCTGACCTGAAAAACACATTTTTTGCAAATGACCACCTAAGGACTATTGTGGCCAAGTTTGGTTCCAATTGGCGAGGTAGTTTCAGGGGAGCAGATCTTTAAATGTGTTTTCCCATAGTTTCCAATGTTAAACTATATCCCCCACTGGCGGCCATGTTGAGTGTAGTGCGATCCTGAAAAACACTTTTTTGTAAGGGACCACCCAAGGACTATTGTGGCCAAGTTTGGTACCAATTGGCTCAGAGAAGATCTTTGAAAATTATTTCCCATAGGGTCCAATGATAAAACTATGTTTCCCGCTGGCGGCAATCTTGAAAATCACGAGGACCTAAAAAACACCTTTTTTGTAAGAGACCACCCAAGGACTATTGTGGCCAAGTTCCAATTGGCCCGGCAGTTTCAGAGAAAAAAATTTGAAACGTTTTTTTCCATAGGGTCCAATGTTAAATTTTGGGCCCAGCTGGCGGCCATCTTGGATGACGTACAGACCTGAGCGACACAATTTTTTAAGGGGACCACCCAAGGACTATTGTGGCCAAGTTTGGTTTGAATTGGCCCAGTGGTTTCAGAGGAGAAGATCTTTGAATGAAAAGTTTACGGACGGACGGACGGACGACGGAAGGACGACGGACGCAAAGTGATTGCAAAAGCTCACCCTGGCATAGCCAGGTGAGCTAAAAACTGTGGATTTAGTAGAAAATAGCAATCCGTGACTTAACTGTGACTACAGTTATTTTTAAATACATGTAGTTAATAATATTTTCTTACAAGTATACCATGATTTACCTATTTTTTCCATGATTTGTCTCTTCTAACTACCAAGCCTTTGTTGTTAAATCTATATTGAAGAATTTTTTCCGGAGATAAAACACTTGTGAAGATATTCCCCCCATTTTTTTTTGTTTTATTTTTGTCAGCTCCTTTAGCTGTTTTCTTTTGTGGTGTGTTTTATTTTTGCTTTTGTTTCTATTTATTTTGTTTTGTCTTTGTTTTTTTTACTGGCAGGGTCTTTTTGTATTGTGCTAATATCATGAGTACCCAGAAATGGACAATTGAGGAACTATATGTCTACCTTCATTCTTTGGAAAGCTCATATTAGGAAAACATATTAACATTTTTCTCGAAAAGTCTATTGCTAGAGAATCAAATATGGAGTTTTGGTAGAAAATACAGAAATGATTACATATGTTTTATTTTCAGGAAGTATATGTTAGGTAATAATCTAGAAACCGCCGTCCATAAAACAATGACAAAATGTCTGGATTTAATGGCTGCAGAAACCAGTCCATTTGATCCTGAAAAATATCTTGATTTGATGTTTTACAATTTAATGGATGGAGTGGTATTTGGGGAAAGGTAAGGTTTTTACAATGGCTTACTTGTATTAGCAGCAGCAACATTTGGTTTATTCATAGCCTGGTTTTGGTTTTTAGAAAATTAAAATAGTTATATTCGGGATTTAAATTAATCATTTACAAAAGTGTTATTAAGGATTCAAATTATTAAATTTTAGCATTTTCCGTCGCAAATGTAGTTTCTAGGTAAACCATTTTTGAGCCGGAAATGTATAACGCTAAATACCTTCGAAATCAATCACAAAATGCAATATAATTGTAGATAAATCCATTCTCTAATGCAAAACTTAACAAGATTTTTTAACAAAAACTTAATGGAAATCTGCGACAAAGCGTTTGTTTTTGTAAAACAGACCCCCACCTCAATGACAATTTTTATTTCAAATGTTTACATTTTTTAAAAAGAAAGACTATAATACAAAGGATATTACCATTTATCGCTCTTACTCTCACAAAATCCATACAATAATGAATTATTAAGTATTATATGATGACATTTTTGTCTGATTTCTTATTGGCTGAAAACTGTTTGGGACGTCATGAGTCCATGTATGTATAATATCAAACTCAAATAGCCTTAAAATAGCTTTCAGATTGTCAACCTGCAATGGACTAAAATTAACTAACTGCATGTTATGTAACCCAGTCAAATAAATTTAGGAAAGCAAAGCAGAACTTGATTTTTGAATGTTATTGTTACTTTGCAAATTGTTAATTAAGGATGAATTTATATATACAATTTACTAGTATACAAAATGAATTACTAAACACACAGTTAACTTCAGTACTTTTTATTTATTTACAAAACAGACAAAAATTATATAAAAAAAACAAGAATTGAGTAAAAACAAAGACACCAAAATTTCAATGTTCTCTTTGATAAGTTCTGTTCTATGTATGATTATTTTATTCAATAATAAGTGACTTTGAATAGGTTGCTACAAGGATTAATTAATAGGTTGCTACGGGGATTAATCAACCCTCAAAAGCAATATTCACCGAGCTGAAAGGTGAATATAACTTTTTTTTCAGGTTGATAAATCCCAGTACCAACCTTTTTTGTCTCCAAACGACCTCCTACGTGTCTCCTTATAAAAACAATCAACTTTTTAATCATGAAGTCATAATTTTACTTTTTGACATTTTGGAAACCTTCGTGAAATAAAAGTCAATGGCGAAGCATAGTATAGATATGTCTATCAAGTAACACAGAAGTGTGTTTTTATATAGTGCTGAACTGAATGATCCAGAGTTTTTACACTTGATGAAAATATTCAAGGAAGCCGACCGGCTTTTCGGAGAACGTTTCATAGAAGATATAGTTCCTATATTACTTCATATACGACCAACGTCTGGATACAGGAAGATGAAAACCTGTATGACGGAATTGCTTGGCATTTTAGGGAGAAAATTTCAACGTCACCGTGAAAGTTTTGACCCAGGTTAGTATTTCTTTCCTCGATTGATAATTATTTGCACGGTAAGAGATTTTTTAACTCATTGAATGACTGATCACAACTGTTCGTGCTAATGTCAAAGCTCCAATTATCAGGGCAAATACTACAGATAGTATGACGTCACAATCAACAAGGTGCTCAAAAGAGCCTGCATCGCTTACCATGGTCTTTTGCTGCACTATATCCTATGTTAATACATTTTCCCTGCTGGCAGTCATCTTGGATGAGGTACCAAATAAAACAAAAATTTTGAAGAGGACCACCACCCGAATACTATGACCATGTGTCAGTTAGATTCACGTCTTCCCGGATTTTACTATACCGATTTTGACTCAATTACAGTGTGACTGGTGCTGTTAACAGACCAGAACATGCTTTCCCTTCCGGAGCACCTGATTCATGGGAGTTCACACTGTGAGTGCCTTGGTTTTGAATGTTGTTTTTTATTTCTGAGCTTTGTAGCTGTCTTACGTCAATTTTTTCTGTGTCCACGTTTTTGCCATGTCTTTGGACTTCGATTTTTGTAAATACTAGTCCTTTGTTCTTTTCATATTCTATTGCCGTTGATCCAATTATCTCAATGGTTTCAGACGAGAAGATCTTGTATGCATTTATCATAGGGTCTTCTGTTTTACTATGTGTCCTTCTGGCAGTCATCTTGGATAAAGTACCAGGATAATAATTACAAACTTTGAGGTAATCATAAATGGACTATTTTGGACCAAGTTACTTTCCCAGTGGCTCAGTAGTTTCAGAGAAGAAGATATTTGAATGCATTTCCAATAAGGTCCTTTGTTAAACTATGTATTCGCTGGCAGCCATCCTGGATGAGTTACAAACAAAAAATCACAAACTTTGAAGGGAACCATCCAAAGACTGTTGTGACCATGTTTTGTTACAACTGGCATAGTAGATTCAGAAAATATCTTTAAATGCATTTCACATAATGTCCTTTGTTAAACCATGTTCCCCCCTGGCGACAATCTTGGTTGAGCGAACATGAAAATCAAAAACAGTATTAATGTTTATTTTTCAAAACTATTTAATCTACACTTAGCACAATACAGAAAATTAGAGCTCAAATATCCGTCCAATTAAAGTAAAATTTAAGAAGACAACGTATTCTGTAGTTTAAGTTTTGTTTTGTGCACGATCACCCTTTCCAGTTCTATTATTGGGATACTTACAATAAATGCAAATATGTCTACATAAAAATATGCACCTACAATTTGTATGAATAACAAATTACAAAAATCAAAGGTATAGCAAATTTAGTTAAGATATTTTATACGGCGTTTTCTTCAGAGATCGTAACAAAGATAATGATTGTGCAATTTCACATGGATGGGTGATATCTTAAAAGTTATATAAATTAGCTTCGGTTAATTGAAACATCGTTGCATAAAACATTACCGTAGGATAGCCTGAACGTGCATCCTTAGAATAGTCAAAATACTGCTACGTACGATCGTAGCCGCTGAACCACGGACGCTTGTACGTCACTAGTGTTATACAATATATAAACATTGATTTGTATATAGTGTCGTACAGGTCAGATACAAAAGTAACAAGAGAAATGGTCCTTGTCGAGTGTGACATTGATAGTTTTTATCGGGTTATAAGTTCACCTCGTCTACCGCATTTAAAAATTAATTGTTATAGAGATGATACTGGAAACTATCGCAATGGAAGTGGAGATTTGGCGTGCCATAAAACCGGTTTAATTCCAAATTTCTTTTGAAATTCCTGTAACAAGTCAGGATCATTCCGGATAAAGTTTTTACAGTTGTTTGGCACCTGCATTGTCATTTTGCTTTTTTGGAATTTGGCATCAGCAGTTTTGTTCAGTAATTATTTACTACCCTCGTCTCGTCGTACTTTTCAATAAAATTACCTTCATTCCTTAATATTGTGAATGCAAACCAAACAATTTGTTTTTCTTCATTTTATTTCTATGTTGCATTTTCGTATTTTCTTTAAGTCAATCTAGTATTTACCCCATACCAGTTTTTTGCATCGATGAAAGTTTTATAGAATTTGTTTGTGTTATTATTTCAGGACATATTAGAGATTTTACCGATGCTTTAATATCTGCTAGAAGGGAAGCAGAGATGGAGGAAGACAAAGACCAATTGTCTAAACTTACAGATACACACCTTATTCAAACTCTTTTTGAAATCTTTTTTGGTAATACAAAAAGTTGCATAATAAATAAATAGTAAATTTTGTAATGCTGTACACGTGTCTCAAGGAGTAATCTCTATAATTAGCAGCAAATAATTACACTACCTCTTATCATTAAAACAACTAAAAATGATTAGCGTTGATACCATAGAGGGAACACGGAATTGTTGATTCCGCTTTTATATGACATCAGAACAATATAGATCTTGCTCTAAGTCCTGAGTGGTTTGGTAATTCTAGAGTACAAAGAAGCTTAGTATACCGACGTAATCTACTTTGAAGTCACATGACATTAAAACTGGAACATTTATAACGATACCAATAATTGTCATGTATCAACTTATGCTTGACCATAAACTAAGGATATAACTGAGAAAAGCATACTTGAGACATAAGTGATCACACAGTTACATGTATTGAGCGAAAAACCGTTTAGCTTTACTTCAATTCTAGGATTTCACTACTAGCACATTGCTCCACTTAGTTTTTTTCTTAATTTTCAATTCTTCGACATGCTATATAGAAATTGGTGTAATGGTTAGTCTATAGAGGTATGAATCCTACCATTCTTGAATCACGTATAATTTATCAACGTTTCAGCTGCAATAAATACAACGAGATTGACGATTTATTTCGCTCTGCGTTATATTGGCAGTTTACCGGACATCCAGTCCAAAGTCCAGGAAGAATTAGATCAAGCAATAGGTAAATATAAATGTTGTCCTCGAAGAGATAAAATTGCATTTGAATATGTAAGATATACAGAAATACATTTCACACATCGAAGCATAGACTATTAAAAGGGAAGCAAATATATAATATAAGACAATATAATTTCAGGTATTTCGTATCAGGCGTATTTTATTCCCTTTCGAAATAGCGAGACAACAATATTGTTTGGCTTTGAATAAATTACCCTTTATTACATGCCCTTACTAAGCTTTTATTCTAAAATACCCTCAGCATAACTGATTTTAATTACAAAATTTTTCACTATCAATATCTAAAGTCTTATAATTCTTTTTGGTTGTTGGACATCATTTTGTTATTTAGTTATCTCCCTTATATTTACTGGGTGCCTTAGCTTCACAAGAATCCCTACAAACAGAGATTCATTGCAGGATCTGCCAGATGCACCACTAAACCATTATCCAATTTCCTTACCACTTTACTGACTGCAGTTAGAGATTGTCTAAAAAGCTACTGCGAAAAAGCCTATTCCACGAGCGGCGTGAATCAGATGTGGATTCTTAAAAATTCCAAAGATCTCCTGGAACAGCTCTCCTCAAACAGTCTCGCATACTGCAATAGCATTCAAACTTTTGATTTTTCTACCCTTTATACAACTCTTCCTCATAATAAACTTAAAACAATAATTTCCGATCTGATAAATCAATGTTTCTGTTCCAGAAACGGAGAACGCAGGTATTCCTATCTGGTAATAGGAAAAGATAAAACATATTTTGTAAAGAACCACACTGAGTCAAACAAGAAATACAGTGAAAATGACGTGATTAAGATGCTTGAATTTTTGATCGACAACATTTTTATTGAATGTGGAGGCCGTGTTTTTCAACAGACAATAGGGATTCCTATGGGAACAAATTGTGCGCCACTTTTAGCTGACCTTTTCCCTTTTTCGTATGAAGCAAAGTTTTTACAAGGGCTGATACAACAGAAACAAAAACAACTAGCCCAGACTTTTAATTTCAGCTTCAGATATATAGACGATGTACTTTCTCTTAATAACCCAAGATTTAAAGAATATTTACATCGTATCTACCCCAATGAACTTGAAATTAAAGAGACAACCGATACACCCGATTCTGCTTCATACCTTGACCTTTTGTTATACATTGACGAACATGGACGTCTGAAATCTAGATTATATGACAAACGTGATGATTTTGACTTTCCAATTGTGAACTTTCCCTTTCTCTGCAGCAATATACCTGCATCCCCAGCATATGGAGTATATATTTCACAATTAATTCGTTACTGTAGAGCGTGCAGTACATACAGTGACTTTGTGGAAAGAGCAAAAGCACTGTCACAAAAACTGCTGAGTCTGGGATATATTCAGCCTTTGTTACTTTCGTCCCTTCAGAAATTCTATGGCCGTCACCACGACATCATAGATAGATATGAAATGTCAGTGTCACAAATAAAAACTGACATTTTCAGCTAGATTCGCGTCTTCCCGGATTTGACATTACTGGTTTCGACTTTACCCTGGATTGACCCACTGACAGTGTGACGGGTGCTGTGCACAGAGCAGGACATGCTTACCCTTCCGGAGCACCTGATGTCACTCTTGTTTATTGAGAGTTAACACTGTTAGTGCTTTAGTTTTTTTGTATTGTATATGTAATGTTCGTGTGTTTTGTGGGCATGTGGTGTCTTTGGTCTTCAGTCTTTTGGTGTTCTTGCTTTTGCCTTGTCTTTCGACTTTGATTTGTGTAATCTTGTGCTTTGTTCCTTCGCGGTATTCTACTGCCATTGTTTTGTGAAACATTACATGGAAGTGTAGTGTTGCTCGACATCTAACAATGAATTCCGCTTTATCAGAAACCAGATGCCCTCTTTAACTTACTACGATGTATGAACAGAGATCATTGTTTGAAAACTCTTGGTAATTTCAGTATGAAGAATTACAATAAAAGCGTTGTTCCATTGCTTAGTTTATCATGTATTTAAGGGGACTTTGTTTTTATGTGCATTTACTCCATTCTCCTTTCATTGTTTATTCAATACCCAAAAGGAATTTGCTAACAATAGTTTTGGAGGATACTGAATATTTGGTTATTTTCGCCACACAAGAACAGAAGTATCATGCAAAAAGGCATATTTTTGAGGAATTAATTTCCGAAATGGCCATACAGCTCATTAAAATGATTGCAGTTGGAGTTTACATATGTGTTATGGTCTCATGTTCATTTATTCCATATCCTTTCGTAAAATATAGCAGTCAATATTAGTAGTTCTTTGTTGCCTGAAATTCAGCTATTATCCCTTACTGCCAACGACACTTATGGCAGTCGATATTAGTAGTCTTTGTTGCCTGAAATTCAGCTATCATCCCTGACTGCCAACGACACTTTTTTATGAGGAAAAAAGAAAGCAAACAACCCATTTTCCAAATTTCAAAATATTCCAACACACAATTCTGAAAAGGCCTTAGCTCTACACTCAGTGAAAGGGACTCCCAAGATGAACATGGAACAGTTTCACTCTCATTGTTAAGGATCGGATTTTTTTTCGCACTTTATTATAAACTTTAAACGATACTAAAAAATGAAATAAAGTACACTCAAATTTCGTCTCCTATATATTGCATACAATTTTTCCTGTTTCGTACCAAAAGAGCTTCCAGGTATTGAGATTCTCAAAGCTATGCAATCAAACATCAAATTGCAGACTATAAACCACTGATTCTTTAAACGATATAAATATTTTGAATAAGACTCCTATAATTATTAATGAACATGAGACCATAACACATATGTTTACTTCAACTGCAATAATAATAATTATACAAAGTATCTTTAGGATGCTTACACAAATGTATCTGTAACCGTCTGTCTTCAAGATTAATTTTTCATTGAATTACATTGTATCAAGTCATCTTCAAGGTTTATGCAATCGTAGATTCTTCTACATCCGTCTGTCAAGAAGACCTTTCATCATGCTGTTTTTACCTTTCATTTCTTCTTCGTACAGCCAACATCTAATAACCTGTTTCATACAGCTATCTGATTAAACGTATTCACACACCGTAAGTAGAAATCAACCCTTTAAAAGTATAAGGTGTAGCAACATAGCATTCATTATGTAAAAACTATTTGGAAGATTTGAATTGACCAATTCGTCGGACGAGCTACTCATTCAACCTTATAACCATGTTTATTTCAAAAACAAAATACCGAAGTAATTTTGTTTCTGTCCAATATATGTTTTAATTTTTTTGCAGCGACAGGGCTTTTTGGATGAAAACCAATGAAGTCGAAAAATCTCATTTTATCGTTGTGAATATTTCAAAATTGACTATACGAATATTTACTGATTTAAAAAAAGTTCACTCCCTTTAAATATTGATATTTTAAACTAAAGAGCCAGCTTACCAATAGTGTAATGACCCCGATCAGAATTATGAGGCCAATGTCAATTATTATGTTTTTGAAGTGCATTCTTGGTTACATGGGGCGGACATGTTCGTGACGTAGGGTGGACAAACAACAAATAATGGATCTAAATACCAGAACTCGGATATGGTCTATTACCACGTATTCTAAATATGACAAATAAAAATACTCCCAAGTACCCTAATAAGACACTCATTGTTGAAGGCCTCATGGTGACTTCAAGATGAAGAACAACAATAAAAGCGTTGTTCCTTTGCTTGTTTTTTACCATGTATTTGTAGAGACTTTGTCTCATGTGCATTCACTCCATATCCTTTTATTCACCACTCAAATTGAGAATGTGGTTATTTATTTTAAAAGTAATAAAATAAATGACAAGGAAAATGAAATTAAAATTAAGAATGTTCGGTGGTCAATTTCAAAATAAATAGGATTTCAGATAAACATTAATATTATTATTTGAAACATTTTTGAGTTTATGGTCTTCCAAACGTTTAGATTTGGTCTGTACTGAACAGACATAAGTTGTCGAAATGCGCATATGCAGAAACTAAATCCGCAGTAAGGTCGATATTTAGTTGTTTGTTACACTGGGTCGATGCCTCTGCTGGTGGACTGTTTGTCCCCGAGGGTATTCACCAGCCCAGTAATCAGTACTTCGGTGCTGAACAGAAAGCCGATTTTTTTTTGGAACCTTGCAATATCTAAATTTTTGTAAATTTTGTTGAAAACTAAGGAGTATCTTCCTCGTGCAAAACTCTGTCATTAGCCGATTTTGGCTTTTCATTTAGATCATATTGGTTATTTTTTTCTATCAGTTTTAAATCATCTTTGAGTTTATGGTCCTCCAAACGTTTAGATTTGATCTGTACTGAAGAAACATAAGTTGTCGAAATTCGCATATGCAGAAACTAAATCTACAGTAAGGTCGGTATTTACTTGTTTGATAGACAACTGAAAAAAGATATTGAGGCGAAAAATATGATAGATTACTGATCTCAGTTTTAAGATATAAATGACTGAGGTGGGGAACTGAACTCTTCTGCATTTCTCATAGTTTAAGCATAAGCAATGTTTATCCATGAACTAATGTGATAAAATAAATAGGGTTTCATAACATTTTGTCAGAATGATTCTAATTAAAAGATGTGTGACATGAAATTATCAAACAAAATGTAGGGATTTGCGGGCTAAAAATTATAATGCTTTTAAATGGATCAAATCAGAGGAGTCTGAAAATCTGACAGAAATACCAAAATGTGACCAGTGGCCATCTTTAAATAGATTGACTGATTGATAGATGCTCCTACAATATTTCAGTTGTATCGCGACATTCAATGAAATTAAAAAAAAAAATAATAACGCCTCAGCTTATTAAGGTGTCTCCGTCGTCTAGGTCCGCCAGGTTTGTCTTATACTTGTTCATTTATGTTACATGCATTTAGAAATAACTAAATACCGAAGTTACTATGAATTTAATTTCTGCATGTGCGCATTTCGACAACGCATGTCTCTTCTGAGCAGATAAAATCTAAACTTTGGGAAGACCATAAGCTCAAAGATGTTTAAAAAATAACAAATTTGATAAATGACAAGCCAAAATCAATATATAAAATATTAAGAAAGTTCCAAATTATTTAAAATTTTTGTTCCTGTACCTACTTCGAACATTTCAATTAAAAGAGATGAACTAAATATTATGAGCTTGAAATGTGTTCCTGAATTGAAGTAAGATAGACATTGCACATGGAAGATAATTTGATACAAAAATTCATGAAGATATCACTAGAGAAATTTACGTTTCACAATTTATCTGTCTCGTTTCAAATTTGACCCCTATTTTTCATCACACCAGAAATTTTACGGTCGACTTCACGATCTTTTGGACCGCTATGGGATATCTGTTACCTTGATGGCAACAGATATTTCCCTTTAAAGCTTAATTGTTGTTTCGTCTGCCGGATTTGACAGGTACAACACGGCGGGTGTCTTATACGAAGCATCTACCGTTGCACCCACCGTTTTTTTTATTGGGTCAGTGCTGTTCATTTTTTTGCGTGTGTGTGTGTTTTCCATTTTCTTTTCTGTGTCGTACTCATATCTTTGTGTTTTTTTTTGTGTGTTTTTTCCGATGTTTCCTTCGTCCTTGGATTATCCATTCGGTTCTCACTTCCTTTTATCTTTTACATGTAAACAATATACTGATTTCAAAACACCTGTAAAGTTTGAATAAAATTTATTATAGATTTTAATGAAGTCCCCTTATATAGTCGTTATCCCATTTTGAGTTTTTGCGCTTAAATGCACGATTACCCATACACATTTTATTTCATATTTGAACAAATGACTAAATACCGAAGTAACTGTGAATTTTAATTCTGCATATGCGCATTTCGACAACTTATGTCTCTTCAGTGCAAATAAAATCTAAACGTTTGGAAGACCATAAACTCAAAGATGTTTAAAATTGATAGAGAACAAATGACCAATATGATCTAAATGTGAAGCCAAAATCAGCTAAGGACAGAGCTTTGCATGAGGGAGATACTCCTTAGTTTTCAACAAAGTGAACCAATTAAATTTCCACACAAAATATTTAAATTTTATAATAGGAAATAAATACCCTGCAGACTCCTCTAACATGTCTTAATTAAGAAACCGTTTATGGAAACTGTGGTATATCGCATATTTTACCACGGGCGACACATTGTATCCACTGTAATTTTATCCCGATCGGCACGAGATGTAACATTTGCGGATTCAATGTTCGACCGTGGTAAAATATCGATATACCACGGCTTCCATAATTTTTTTCGATTCTAATATAGAAAAATAAATCATTTTGTATTTCAACTGACTTATAGAGACAGCAACAATACGGCATCATTTGTGTAGTTTTTTTCGTGACGTTTTGTACACTTTCTGTGACGTTCTTGTGAAGAAATGAACTATGACTTCGTGTAATAGCATGGTGACGTCGGTCGTTGTATATCGTAGATTTTACCACAGGCACAAATAACTTCCTAAATTATCATAGTTTAATTGCTGGTATTCCCAGATGGATGAAAGATAAATTAAAACAACATACCTGTGTTAACCCTGTAAATTTTGTACCATCTGATAGATTTCTAGAAAAGATATTAGAACAGAAGAAAGTAAAATTTTTGTATAAGCAGCTGGTTAATAATCATGTGCAGCTTCCGACTGAGAAATTTCTAAAATGGGGGCTAACTTTAGGAATTGAGATTACAGACTGGTCGAAATACTTTTTTATTTTACACAAGTCTTGTAGTAATGTATATTTAAAGAATTTCCAGTATAAACTTCTTTTAAGAACAATAACCACTAATTCATTCTTATATAAAATTAAGCTGGTAAATAGCAATTTATGTACTTTTTGTAGAATACATGAGGAGACACTGGAACATTTATTTTTTCATTGTCCAATAATATCTGATTTGTGGGAACAACTGTCTAGATTATTGAGACTACATTTTGTTGATTTTTCCTTAGAAAAATATCAAGTCTTATTGGGACACACAAATAATATGTTTTTAAATTTGGTATTTATCATTTCGAAAAATTATGTTTATAAATGTAAGTTAAATAGTATAATACCAAATATAAGGGGATTGATTTGTAAAATCAAGAGGTATCAATCATGTCAATCTCTTGAGGAATCTGTTGCAAAGAAGAATAATTGTTTGGTTTCATATAGAAAGTTTTGGGCTCCAATAAATCAAATTTTTACTTAACCTAACCAGAATAATACATTTTTTTTCTTTTATTTATGGTATGAATTCACAGTAACATGCAACAATTTAGATACAAAGTGTATTATGAAATAGCACTTGCTGTATATTATGTTTATACCAAGTATGTAAGTGTGAGTGAATGGGTCCCTAGGGGAGGAATGAAAGAGTTTTATAATTAAAATTATTATTGATATTGAACT
>MJUU01038503.1:27219-56112 GCA_002080025.1 Modiolus philippinarum | reverse complement strand
AAAAAAAAAAAAAAAAAAAAAAAAAAAAAAAAGATTTTACCACAGGTCTGTCCCTATAGCCAAAGAAGCAGGCCATATTGGAATATCTAAGAATTAAGGCAACGGACTGTGCTGAGATGTGCTTTACTTAGGACATTCAGAAAAATAAACTCCCATACTATTTGATATGAATAATCATATATCTTATCATTTCTCAATCAGTTTTGAATTTAAAGAATTATTTTTAATTTCATTAAATGCTAGGGAAAGATAGGCTTCCAGGAATAAAAGACAGAGAAAACCTGCCATACGGAGATGCAACCCTTCATGAAATCATGAGATTGGGAACAGTTCCCAGCATAGGCGTGCCACATTCTACCCTCTGTGATACAACTGTTGGTAAGTATAAACAGCGACTGGGAACAGTTCCCAGCAAAGGCGTGCCACATTCTACCCTCTGTGATACAAGTGTTGGTTAGGTATAAACAGAGGTTGGGAATAGTTCCCAGCATAGGCGTGTCACCTTCTACTCTTTGTAACACAATTGTTGGTTAGTTTTAACAGAGATTGGGAACAGTTCCCAGCATAGGCGTGCCACATTCTACCCTTTGTGATACAAGTGTTGGTTAGTATAAAAAAAATTTTGTCATTTGAAATGAAGACAAGAAAATTGTTACTTCATATTGTATTCTTAGATTTTTAATGCCTTTTATAGCTAAACTGTATTATCTTGGGTATATTTGGGTAGTTTATATTAAAAACAGTATAACGGCAAACGTTTAGGCAGAGAGATCGACTTATAGAAAATCTGGCTATTCAATGAAATATAAAGATAAGTAATACTTGAAAGGAAACACATCTTGATTGTACAAAACCAATACATTATTTGTCTGCTACCATAAAATATGTTAATATTCTACACATGCAAAAAAAATGTAAGATTTAAACAATTAAAAGATGATAACAGTAAACGCCTACAATGACCGAAAGGTACAAACCTAAAAATAAAGAAAGCACACTCTAACTGTACTATGTGTTCAAATATTCAATTACTGATTCACTGTAAGTGCCTTTGTTTTGAATGTTGTGATTTCTATTTCTGTGCTTTGTATCAGTTCAACGTCATTGCTTTGTGTCTAACGTCATTGTTTTCTGTTTTCTCGTTTTGACCATGTCTTTGGACTTCGATTTTCGTAAATTTCACTCCTTTGTTCCTTCGGTATTCTACTGCTTTTGTTACATGTATAAGAAGCAGGAGATGCTCCCTCTAGCGGTACATCCGATGTTACCAATGGTTTTGAATTGGGCCCGTGGTTTTCTTCTGTATAGGTGTCTCCATTTTTTTTCTGTGCCGTACTTATATGATGTCTTTGTTTCTTGGAGTCTCAAATGTTGTCATCGTCTTTGGATTTTTTTTGTCTCCATTTTTTTCTGTGCCATACTTATATGATGGCTTTGTTTCTTGGAGTTTCCAGTGTTGTCATCGTCTTTGGAGTATTTTGTGGACTGCTCGTTCGGTTGGCACTTATTTTGTTCCTGCAAGTCTCAACACTGTAAATAAATGCCTTTTTTCCTTTAAATAAAATGAAACGAAATTTAGAGGGTTGACATTGGATGATAACTCTGTTTAGGGGGTTGACATTGGATGATAACTCTGTTTAGAGGGTTGACATTGGATGATAACTCTGTTTTTCACTTTGTGATAGGTATGATCAAAATTTGGAAAATGTTATGTGTTTTACAAAGTAAAATAATTGATATTTATTATCATCTTATTATTATTTTGTATTATTTTATTGTTGTTTCCACTATCGATTGACTTTACTACGGGATGACATGTTCAACACGGCGGATATCTTATAAGAAGCAGGAGATGCTTACTCTACCGGTGCATCTGATCTCACCCATAGTTTTTTATTTTGTCCGTGTTGTTCATCTGTGTGCATGTGTGTCTTCATTTTTCTTTTCTCTGCCGTACTCATGTTGTGTCTCAGTTTCCTTGTTTCCGATGTTCTTTCCATACTGTTCAGAATACCCGTGTATTCCAGTTCAAACTTTTAAAATTTATTGTCATACTTCGTGATTACTTTCCCACTTGTTTATACTACAGAATTTTGTATTTTAAACAATTATAAATCAAATAAAGTAAAATAGAGCTTATTCTATGCACAAAAAACAAATCTTGAATGGACCAAAATTTTGAGCAAACATGGCATCTTTGATGACCATTAGACAGATAAAACAGAACAGTGTACATTATTTTACTTCCTTAAAGTTTCTATAAACATTTTAAGTTCAAACACTGTAAATAATGAAAAAAAATATAAGCAAATGGAATTTTTTAAAGTTATATCCGCCTGAAAGAGCAAATGGTGAAAGTTTTTTCTTATAAGCTATTTTTGTTTATTGTAGGTGGGTATGACGTACCAAAAGATACAACGGTGATAGTCAATCACTGGGCTTTACATCACGACCCAAAATATTGGAAAGATGTTGATTCCTTCGATCCAACGAGGTTCCTTGACAAAGATGGTAAAATGTCTTCAAAACCTGAAAGCTGGTTGCCATTTTCTATGGGCCGACGAGTGTGTCCCGGGGAAACAGTTGCTAAGCCGGAACTGCATCTGATCCTTTCATCTATTTTACAGCGGTTTAAAATCCGCTTAGATGATGGCACAGATCCCAAAATCATATTTTCTGGATCTTCTTCGATTTTGCAACCACAACATTTCAAAATTGTACTAACAGAACGAAACAAAAAACAAATATTATAATTTAATTTTCATTTACTGTGTGGTAACATTGCTTGCTTATTTAAATAATCGAAAAATACGGAGAGAACAACTACCAATGAATGCAAGAAACTATGAGTTAAGGAAGAAAAGCTAAAATGGCAGTTATTTTCGAGTCTCAATGAGGCAACCAAACAACACGACTTTGTTGAAAGACACAATTACCCAAATTCTAAGACCTAATGTTAAGAAATAAAAGCGCTATACTTTAAAGTCAAGATACAGTGTCTTATGGTCTCGAAAAGTACGCAACATTGAAAAAATCATAATTATATATTAATGCATTTCTAGCTTATTTTATATTTAGCTGTTAGGAGAGAGATCCATAATATCGCTCACGCTGGTAAGGGGAAATTAAACAATATTTAAGATGTTGCTGTAATTGGAATGACTACACCATATAGCCTTCCTTACAAACACGCCAAAATATTATATCAAAAAAGAAAAGACAAATTTTGCATTTACAATAATAGGGCCTGTAAGTCTCGTACAATTTTGGAACTTCCGGGATCAAAACTTGTACCCGGAAGTTACATTTTAAACAAATATATATAACGTTTCGAACAAAATTTTGAACGTCATAATCCTCAGACGTCATGTTTTGGCGGGAAATGTTTTCGGATTGCCTGTTTATCGTAAATTCTCATGAGTCACATGACGAGACTTACAGATCCTATAGAAAAGTTCAATCATTGACCACAACCCCCTGGGGAACTCCACAAAAACGCAAATAAAGACAAACTCAAACCACGATAAGAACTTGGGAAAGCCGGACTTTGTTCCATTATATACTATTTCAAAAGTAAGATAACAATTTCAGCACAATTGATCCTTTGCAATTGTTTCAAATAGTTGAAAGCCAATGCGAAGTAGCTAAAACCAAAAGTACGTCAAATGATACTTAGACTTAGAGTTAACATATGTGTTATGGTCTCATGTTTATTTACTCCATATCCTTTCATAAAAATGCCATTCAGATTTCTTTCAAACGATGATGAATATAGTTATAATTAAATTTTTCTATTAAAACAAGCTTCAAAGCATGAAACAACATATCACTTGTGAAAAGTAATGAATGAATGTTCAAGATTTGCAGTTGGTTTAAATGCCATACCATAGGCTTTGACTTGAAGACAAGCATTGTGGTTTTGACTTGAAGACAAGCATTGTGGTTTCTTACCTGTATATTATATGCTATTCATTTTTCAGACGGGGCATACGGCGTAACAAACCCTTGATGATCAATAATACATTTTTGTATTTCCTGAGACGAAGCAGAAAAATGAAATGAAGATAAAAAACAACCAGGGTATCTTACGATATAATCCAGTCTATAACCTGAGTTACATTTATAGTCCGGTGAACTGCTCTTGAAACGTGAAATCTCCAAAACGGTAATAAATTTTTAATTTCACCCATCATCTATTCCGGCACCTAAATCGGTTTTCAGGGGGCATCAGCTACAAGGCTGCCAGGCGCGTACCCATTATATGTATAGGGGAATGCCCTGTTAATGCGGGGTTGTCAGGTCATAATATGGAAACGCCACGCCCGATGCAGTATAAAAAAAACTGCATTTTACTGACAAGAGTTGACTCACTTTTGGTCGTGAAGAAAGCTAAGTTTCCTGCCCCTACCCATTTCTCTCATTTTCCAGTGGCAATCTAAACTCGTTGCTTCGGTTGTCCTTTTCATCTTTAATTTCTTTCTTCTTTTATTTATAATTAATTTTGAATTGACTAACTTTTTCTCATCTTGATATAGCTTAAATATTGCTCACTCGACCTAAAACCCTAACTAATTAAATAATCCATGTAATGATGCTGTCGATTTCAATGAGAACTTGTATACCCTGGCAGTTTTCTAGATATATTTTGAAATTCGGATAATGTTATCCTAAAAGAATATTGTCATCTGCAATGCACAATGAAAGGATATGGAGTTAATGCACATGAGGGGAGTTTCTACACATGCATAGTAAAAACCAAGCAAGGAAACAACGCTTTAATAATTATTCATCATCTTGAAGTCAACATGTAAACCGGAATAAAGGGAAGTGTCTTGTTTATCATCAAATAATGTTTTAATTGCAGATGCCACATTCAATACTATACATTTCCCAGGTGGATGAAAATCGGAAATTGTGATAATTTTTTCAAGATAATATGGAAGTACCATTAAACTAATTTTCTGCCTCTTCGAATAACAAATTTATTTTTCCTCGACATTAACTATTCCACTCCGTTTAGCGTCTTGCTTATATCATTGCAGTAATTCAATACATTTATCTTAGGACGTAAAGAACAAATATAGTGTTATAAGGTTTAATCTTAACAATTATACTCATTTTTCATCCGAATCCGATTTTATTTAAAAACTTGAAATATCTATTTTTTTTTTAATTTGTTGAAAACTAGGGAGTATCTCCTTCATGCAAAGCTCCGTCCTTAGCAAATTCCTGCTTTCCAAAAACTTGGGGTGATGAAATTATTTAGAACAGAATTGTCAAGAGGCGAAACCCAATTGGCAAAAAGATAAAGCATGTGCAAAAACAATCCAGAAATAATCAACCGTAATGGTCCTGAATTGGAAGAAATGGTGGGTTACCCCGGTTTTATGGCGCAACAGACTTTCCCATTGTGATAGTATCCGGTAATAACTCAACAGAAAAAATGACAAATTTATAACATTGTGGGAATACACCGTTCCGTTATACTAAAGGTAATCCCTTTTTTGTAATCACAAGTACTTATTTCGTTCCTGATTTTTTTAATTGACCTATTCTGTTTCGGTTTTCTTTACTTTCGCTATAACATGTAAGTATTGATATATGAAGGAATGTCTTTATTTAAATTGTCATGTTCTAACAGTACCTGCGAACTCTGATAGGTTTTCATGCATGCATTTGTAGCTTAAATGCATTGATCATCAATAATGTAATTTTCATTGACAAATAAAACCATAAATAATATTTAATAAAAATGAAAAAATATAAAAGTCCATTTTTTTTCGCTGATTACTAATCTAATAAACAAAAGTATCCCTCACTTTGTTTTCCGGTTGCTTTTTCTGTGACAATTGCTTCGATTTCGGTCCCACTGGCATTTATCTTTAACAACATTTCTTTGTTACCAGACATTCCCTCCGTGAGTTTAAAGTATAAAATCCCTATGCATTTGCAGCCTTCATCTGTAACATATTTTGGGTTTTTCTTTCGTGTTGTGTAGAACTCGTAATGGACCCCAGTTTGATCTCTATGAACGGGGACATATTGGTGCTCTGGTTGATATTCTCCGACTTTAACAGTTTGACCACGCTCTAAGTGTTTATCAAATACATTGTCAACTAGACCGTTAACTAGACACTGTCTTAACGCTTCGGCATCAACACCCGACATGAAAGGTCTTTGCATAGCTATTCCATATGTGTACTGCATAACACGAGTTGTTATAATTTCCGGTTGGAATCCAAAAAGAACAGCCCCTTTCAATACAGCAAGAGCAGGTTCTTTTGGCACAACTATGTCAAGTTCTGGAAATTTTCTTTTGATAGCCGACGTCAAAACTGTGGATTCTGAATGCCCTCCTACTATAAGTAAAGTTTTAACATCTACTAGCTCATCTTTACGCATCAATTTTTCCAGTTCTTTGGTTATATTCTCGATTGCATAGTTGAATAAAGTCCTGAAAAGACCGTTTTTAAGTCTCATTCTTTCTTTCTTTACTACAACTCGCTGATTGAAATTCGTTTTCTTGATCATTTCTTGTATTGACATGTGCTTGGTGTCTTCAACCACTTCCAGCCACTCATAGGGTAAAAGGATAGTTGTCAATCCGTCAGAGTCGTGTGAGTGCTCTTCTGTAAACTCGGTTTTTGCATTTTCAAAATTACGTAGCAGTCTAAAATAAGCAGATGAGTTTTTCTTTTTCACTTTGTCGATTATCTCTGAGCCAAAAAGGTTGTGCATAAATTCTATGAACTTGGTGTTGACAGTTATACCTCCCCAATGCCCACCACATGCTTGATGTATTTCTTTGAGGGTGTTTTCTCCAGACACCTCATGCACAGCAATGTCAGTAGTACCACCTAAATATAAGGAAAACGTTTAATTGTATCAGAATGCAAATATAAAAAGGCAAACATGAATTTGAGGATCTAGAGCGGATTTTTATTGCCATTTTATCAAATCTTGAATACTATATTAATATTCCCCCAAAAAGAGTTCATAGTAGCCTACAAATTTCTCTTCATGCTGAAAACAATTCTTTTTAAAATCAATTACAGTAACATTTTTTATTATATGACTATAAATATACAAGATTCTGCTTGGTTAAATCAGTACTTCACTTCCCTTATCAAAATGTAATGATCACCGCGCAATTTAGCACGTGAGGTTACCATCACTTTTTAACACTTCAGTGTGTACCCATATATAGAAGCAGGGAAAATCCATTTCCCTAAAGTAGAAACAGTATCAAAACTAAACTGTCGAAGAAGGAAAACCTTAAATAAAACACGTTAAAATTTTCGGAACAGTTATTCATATAATAAAACAATTAATGACTTTCGATTTCGGTTAAAACCACAATTTAACAACCCTCGAGATCCGATAATTACCTCGGCCGTAAACGGCCTCGGTAATAATCACATTTCTTGGGTTGTTAAATTGTGGTATTAACCTCATCAAAAGTCATTAATTGTATAATATTACAAAATTGTTACATTGTCTCTACAAACTACAATATTATTTATGAAATACCCTTGATTTTAGTTGTCTAGAAGACAAGATAACATTAAGATTTAGCATTTTTAAATACTGATTGGGGGCAATAACAATATTACCGAACAGAATTGTCAAGAGCCAAAGTCCATTTAGGGTAAAAAAACCAGGCAGATGAAAACCGCCAGAAAATGTCGACCGCTATGGTTATGACTTGGCACGGGCATTTCAAAAGAAATGTTGGGTCAAACCAGTTTTATACCGCGCCAAAAAATCCCTTTCAATTGCGGTAGCGCCCGGTAGCAAGTCAATTCTTATTGAAAGGTCGCAGACAGTTAATAGAAATAAGGATCTCAGTACTAAGTAAAAAAAGAATCTTGAATCAGAGTTCGGATCGAAACTTCAAATTTTACCCTAAGGGACTGATATCTATTGAAGAATATTTTAATGATAGTATGAGACGGTATTTTTTTATGCCTTGACAAAAAAGTGGTTAGATGATAACTATAGCTAATGAGATAGTATGTATACTATGTGCTAGCTCTCGCATAACGAATCAACTGTGAACCATACACTTTATAAGCAAAATAAGCTGGAATGTTTGTGTCCGTAATACGGGAATTGATAATCGTCCCTTTGTCGTAACTTTAAGTACTGAGATAACCATTTCCGTCAAACTCGAGATGTCAAAAAAGATGTAGTTCTAGTGTTTTGTGTCGTTTCCTTTATCTCTGGTTCTGGAGTATATATATCAATGAAATCCATACAACAGAAGATGCGTTATTAATGGATAGAACATCATCAATATATCCATTAGTGAGATTGAAGGGTCTAGCATCTTTATTTTATAACAGTCTTTTATAAATAACTAAATACCGAAGTTACTGTGAATTTACTTTCTGCATATGCGCATTTCGACAACTTATGTCTCATCAGTGCAGATAAAATCTAAATGTTTGGAAGACCATAGAATCAAAAATGTTTAGAAACTGACGGAGAACAAATAACCAAAGTGATCTAAATGTAAAGCCAAAATCTGCTAAGGACAGAGCTTTGCATGAGGGAGATACTCCTTAGTTTTCAATAAAATTTACAAAATTTTAGATATTGTAAAGGTTTCAAAAATAATCGGCTTTCGGGTCAGCACCGAAGTACTGACTACTGGGCTGGTGAATACCCTCGGGGACTAACAGTCCACCAGCAGTGGCATCGACCCAGTACGTTACAATGATCTTTTACGAGTCCCTGAAGAAATTTAGTCTCGTTAGAATATCAAAGTAAGTCTTCGAGTACAGGAGCACAATAACTGCCCATTAGTATACCATAAGTATACCTACTTTTGTTGATAAATGAGGCCCGTCATGGGTTTCTTGATTACCTGATTACCAGGGCATTTTTAATGATTATTTCATTATGAGTGCATTTATTTAATGATTCTTTGATTATTAGCTTGCATTTTTATATACTTTGTGATTACCATGCAAAAATGTATTGATTACCAAGGTAAAAATTTTATGATTATTTGATTACCAACCCCACCCCCACCCCAACCCCATGATGACCCTCATAAATAGCACCTCCTAATGTGAAACTGTTTTTCAACATCGCATACTTTTTTAAAAGTAAGTGAGAACCGAACCGCCAGTATACAACGAAAATTCCATGGACAATGGCAACATCGGAAAAATAAAGACACAAAATGACTACGGCACAGAAAAGAAAAACAAAGACAGACATATATGCAAAACTGAATACACGGACCCAATAAAAAAACAATGGGCGAGATCAGGGGCACCTGTAGAGTAAGCATCTCCTGCTTCTTATATGACACCCGCTGTGTTGAACATGTCAACTCCGGTACTAAATTTAAATTCGGTAGAGGGAAACAAACTTTAGTGGTAAAGAGAAAATTTGTTGTCGTCTGGGAAACAGATATCTCATAGCGGTCCACAAGATCGTGATGTCCACCATATAATTTCTGAAGTGATGACTTCAAGTTATGGGTAACATGTCCTTGCTTATGTAGCCTATTTGTAAGCAACCGAGCTCTATCAAGGTAGTCACAGTATCGACCACAGGCCCTTGAGTAGCGAATGAGTTGGAAGATGCCGGTGCTTTTGGAATTTTGCTACAATGAAAACGGAAGTTGACTATTGGAAAAGTGAAGCCATTGCATCGTTTGTCATACAGCCTAGTTTGTATTGTAAAAATTGTTTTTTGAAAAACACATTGTATATATTATCTAATACAACATCGGCAAAGGCTTTTTGAATGATACTTTTGATTCGTGACTTCAGTTTATCATGAGAAAGCGTGATGTAAAGTGCATGTGGAAAAATCAAATGTTTGAAGAGAATGGATTTAAGAAAATCAACGTTTTTTGAAATTAAATCCTTCGAATTTTTAAGTGATTAATGTCACTTCGAGCATGAATAGTGGCACTGTATTCTTGATGCCCATCTTTCACTGAAAAACCTTAGTTAGATCAATGGACAGTTCAGAAATTGAAGATGAAAATCAAGCGATGTATCTTTCCTTGTATCGATTTTTGTGTACGTTTCGTACCCAATATAGGTATGCCAGGTCTAAATTGTTATTTTTGGGACTGAGCATCACAAAATGAACTGTGATCGGGCAGGATTTCATTTTTGTATGTAGCAATATTTTGGCTAAATTAATCTTCATAAGATATATTTTACAAAAGGATATGGAGTAAATGAACATGAGACCATTACACATATGTTAACTCCAACTGTAATTAATTTTAATGAGCTGTATGGCCATGTCGGAAATTAATTCCTCATTAGCAGCACTAGAACCCAAATAAAGGAAATCCACAATTTAAATAAATGTCTTGAACTTGCTATGAGGTATGAGTAAAGCTCATTGTTGAAGGCCTCACGGTGGCTTCAAGATGAAGAACAACAATAAAAGCGTGGTTTCATTTCTTATCATAACCATGTATTTGTAGAGACTTTGTCTCATTTGCATTTACTCCATATCCCTTCATTGATAATTATAATGCAAAAACCAAACGAAATCCGAATAATCAGTAATATCCAATATAAACTACTTTCAATGAACATTTTACTTGTATGTAATACAACCTCAGTTGTGTTCAAAACGTGCGTTTATTTCCAAGAGTTGTTCGTTGACTTTAATAAATACTATCCAAGAGTAAAACGAAAATGTGCTATTCATGACAATAATTTTCTTTTTCAAATAAAGATAATTTGTTTCATATTTGTCAATTATAAGATGTAAGAAAATACACATCCTCCCTTATATTTCAGCGTTTGTCAGATGGTTTTTGAAATGACCAGCAAGATAAAAAATGTTTTACTTCATCAAGAAGCATATAACTTTTCATAGCATTTTTAAATTGTTGATTACATTTTAAATTGTCTTGTCCTATTTTTCTCCACATACAAAGAATTATATGAATATATGGAGAACCAAAGATATTAAGAGTTATACATGTATCAAGGGGTTTCTTTTTTCCTCCCATATGTTGTAAGAAAATATCCAATTTCTTTTATTTTTATCCTGTTTTAAAAAAAGGCCATCTTAATAAATTAAATTTTGAATGTTTAATACAATACTTTTACCCAATGCATTAATGGGATATATTTTTGGTTTATTTTAAAAATTAGAGGCCCATGTAACCTGCAGACACATCTCTCTGTGACTACTTCTTTTTTTAAGGTCTCTGCCCAATTCAATTCTCAATGTCGATTTTCATATCATTTTTCAAAATAGAATTTCTCACAAAAGTAGTTTTGATGTATAAGACCTTTTTCACTGTTCGATCATTTTATAGCAACGGCAGTAGAATACTGAAGCAACAAGGGAAGCGATGACCACAAAAAATCGAAGTCCAAAGACATGGCGCAAACGGCAACAGAGAAAAACAAAACAAAACAAGGGCATGAGACAGCTATAAAGCACGGAAATAAAAAGACGACATTAAGTAGTGAACTCCCATGAAAACCGGGAGTGACATCAGGTGCTCTGGTAGGGTATGCATGTCCATCCCCGCTATCGACACCCGTCACAGTATCAGTGAGGTATATATTGTTTAGAAAGATCTATTTAGTAGACGATTGGTTAATGTAATTTTCTAACCCTTAGACAAAACCACAATCCATCGTACATGTTACTTCTCTACCCTAAAACAGTACCGTAGTAAAAACAAAGACAAAAGACAAAACTAAAATTGTACAAATGATATACAAGACAACACGAAAAACTAAAGCACCGACAGTTTGAACTCCCAAAAAAAAAACGAGAGTGATATCGGGTGCTCCGGATTTTCAATCATATCACACTATCAGCGAGTCAATTCAAGGTTGAATCAAAACCGGTTATGTTAAATCCGTAAAGACGTGAAATCTGCCTGAAAATGTCCGTTTTCATTTCGGACACAGACACGTCATATCTGTCAATGATGTCATGGTGAGGGCCATAGAATTTCTAAAATCCCCGACTAAGCAGCTTTTGTGACATTGTTTTTTTTTTTTTTTTTTTTTTTGCTCTGTTCAAAAAATTACTGTATAAACTACATGCTCGACAGTAACAAATCAACTGTGAAATGTACACTCCCATAGGCTGGAGAGGTTCGTATATTGCTGCTCAGAAAGGGAAAGTTCACAATTGTGAAGTTTAAATCATCGAATTTGTCATATAGCGTAGATTTCAAACGTCCATCTTCGTCAATGTATATTAAAAGATCTAAGTAAGAGGCTGGAGTAGATGTATCAGTAGTCTATTTAATTTCAAGATCTGGTGTAAATATTCCTTGAATTTTGGATTATTAAGAGAAAGTACATCGTCTATGTAGCGGAAGCTGAAATTAAAGGACTGATCTAAATGTGTTTGTATCTTTTTCTGTGTTAGCTCTTGTAAAAACTTGGCCTCATGCGAGAAAAGAAAGAGATCGGCTTAAAGTGGATCTTAAATAGTACTTCCCATCTTTCATTTCATTTCCTTCAACATAATTTGCTTTTCACTCCGTCTATTTTACCGTTCCCAAAGAAAAAAAACTGTGTATATCTTTTTCAAGAAGAGCTATATTCCTTTTTTTTACACTTAATGCGTAGGTGAATTGTGAAAAAAAAAATGTTTTTGCAACCATAATGTCAATAATTCTTGTCAAAATAATTATTCTCAAGGTTGTGTCATAAGCAACAAATATTTAAAATTGTGTTTTTCTATCTAGTTTGAATTCAACGTCCTTTGTCTTGAATAATTTTATCATTGGATTTTTTAATGCTCTTAGACGAAACCTTGGTCCTTAATTGCAGGTCATTTGTGGCTGTAAAAACTCTTTTGTTTCATTTGTTAAAAAAATAGCGCGCAAAAATTGGGTAAAAATTTCAACGAGAATTATGAAATCTTCTATCTTTCAGAGATTGTGTCACACGATAAATCCATTGAATAGCCTCGAAAAAGTAAAGATGACATTGAAACTCTTTGATTTGGTAATAAAATTTACAGTTCAGAATCAAAGTATGAAATGTTGGAAAACGTTTCAAGGTAAAATGCAGTTTTTCCTTCACTCATGCTTAAGTTTTGACAGCATTGATATTCTAACTATAGAATACGACCCCCTTAAAATTGGATGAAAGAAAACATTAAAGATATCTCATGGCTGTGAACTTGTGACTCTTTTTGCACGCTTGAAGATTTGAGCAATACCAGCTATAAGCTCTGTCTTGATTACCGCCAATTAAAAATCAAAAGATAAACTGTATGCGATTCGCCCATGTTAGCCTCATCGATCTTTTGAACAATAAATGCGACATAAACTTTCTTGATGTACTACAGAGTTGACATTTTCTCAAGAGCTAAATGATTAAAATCATATAAAGAATAATGAATAATACAGTCGATTCGTTCCCTCTTTAACCCTTTTTTAAAACGGATGGGACTATAATACACAATAGATATCATAGATGGCGTTCGTTTTGTCAAAGGATCAATGTTCTATTATATTTATTATAATTGCACAATTGGAACTTTAGTCATGACATTTCTTATCTATCAGCTTTTACACATATAATGGATTCGTTGCTCCGCTGAAGAGACGAAAGTTATAGATAAGGTCATACAGCTTAAAAAGCTTTATTGACCCCGTCGCCTTCGGCTGGAGCATAAAAAGATTTGCAATGAGAGGTGCACAATGTATACCCATGTGATTACCAATTACATGTTAAATAACAATTTGCCAAAACGAACCAAAATTGTTGTCTAGCAAAAGCTTGCGGGCCTTAATTATATGATCACATATCAAGGCACAGTAATTTTTGTATTTAAATATCAAAATATCGAAGTTACTGTTAATTTGTTTTGTGCATATGCGCAACTTATGTCTCATCAGTGCAGATCAAACCAAAACATATGGAAGTCCATTAACTAACAAAAAACGTATAAAACCTGATAGAAAACAAATATCTAAAACGATATAAATAGAAAAGCCAAAATTCAGCTAAGGACAGAGCTAATCATGAGGGAGATACTTCTGAATTTTAAGCAAAATGTTATTAAATTTAGATATTGCAAGTTTAATAGAATCGGTTTTCGGGTCAGCACCGAAGTACTGACTACTGGGTTGGTAAATACCCTCGTTGACTAAAAGTCCACCAGCAGAGGCATCAGCCCAGTATTAGGAAAGAATCCTTACATGCTTGTTAATATAAAAGCCGTTCAATAATTTGTCCCAGTATGGATGTAATCAAATTATGTGGAAGATTTGTATAATGTGTAGAAAAAACTGTGTCGATAGATCAGATTGGTCTTGTATTGACTGGAATTTATCTATTTTGCTCTTTTTTGTTTCTTCAATAGAATTTTTCACACTCCAAAAGTAATTAACAACAGTTTTTAAATAACTAACTCCTTTAAAGAAGGATGTGCCTTGGTTAAACGGATTACTAAATTAAGACTTGAAAAAATAAAAGAAGCCAAAGGTCAACAACATGCTTAGTTTTCGAGTTTGGGTAAACGGAATCACACATGGCTAATTTGTTTGTTTTAAAAAAACAACGGCAGTAGAATACCGAAGGAACAATGCACAAGATTACACGAATCAAAGTCCAGAGACAAGGCAAAAGCAAGAACACCAAAAGACGGAAGACCAAAGACACCACATGCCCACAAAACACACGAACATTACATACAGAACACAAAAAACTAAAGCACTAACAGTGTGAACTCTAAATAAACAAGAGTGACATCAGGTGCCCCGGAAGGGTAAGCATGTCCTGCTCTGTGCACAGCACCCGTCACATTGTCAGTGGGTCAATCCAGGGTAAAGTCGAAACCGGTAATGTTAAATCAGGGAAGACGCGAATCTAGCTGAAAATGTCAGTTTTTATTTGTGATACTGACATTTCATATCTATCTATGATGTTGTGGTGACGGCCATGGAACCTCTGAAGGGACGAAAGCAACAAAGGCTGAACATATCCCTGACTCAGCAGTCTTTGTGACAGTGCCTTTGCTCTTTGCACAAAGTCACTGTATGTACTGCATATTTAATTGATAGAAAAACTATACTTTAGCTGTTGTAGAAGGTTCCTGTGGTCACATTTTCTTCCATTTCTCCTTTATTAAGGGTACCCAATAAGAGAGCTTGAGATATTGTATCTTAAAGTTATAGAAAAAAGCAGTACTCTCTTATATGCTTAAAAAACTATTAAGGTAGATGGGTACTCCAAATTTTTTTCCATAGATTCTTTTTATTTTTACAGGAAAGTTTCCTTATTATATAAGCATTGAAATAAAAAATAAAAAAGGGGAGTCACCGTGCTTGTTTTTAAAATAACTGATATCAAAATAATCAAATATTTCTAATGAATATATAGGGAAAAACAGGTACATTGTTGATTTCTTTAAAACTATTCCATAGATTTTTTTCTACTTTACACATGTAATAGACCTTTAAACATACTTTCAAAAAATATAAAGAAAAATGGGGGTCACCAACTTTGTTTTCCTTATAATTCGTAAAATGTGAATTTTCATAGTGATATCTATGTAAAATATTTTTATCAGATTATCTCCCTTTTTCAAAAATCCTCTTCCAATTTATTTAATTGTTAAGTTGCCATGCCTCGTCTAATTAGATAAAGACATGTGAAATCAAGTCCATGTAGGTTCTTTGCATTTTGTATTACGGATATGATATTAATTGATTCATTACAAATAAAAATATTTGCATATTTTAAAAGCAGATACTACCATACATGAAAGTAAAGACCTAAAATATTTATTTGAACCATAGAATGCACGTTATTGTGCTTGTTTTTTTAATTTATCGGCATTAATTTCGGGGTGTTTGGGTCTAAATTAACGACATTCTAATTGAGTGCAAAATAACTGCTTTATTTCTGAAATATTGCAACTTGAACGAAAAAAGATTCATAATGTACATATGCTCCAATAATCATGGATGGAATGTCCACCGTTGTGGAGAAATCATCAAATAAAAAGCCAAATTTGCGTGAAACTTTAAGTTGATATGAACAAAATACATTTGTTAAGCTCTTTTTGGTGTACAATGAGATATAACTCTATCAATGTCTTGTTAAAAATACCTGAAAAGCCCAAGAAAACATATACTGACAATTTTACGTTGTTTACGCATTTTGAACTTTGACGTTTAGAATTACTTTTTTTATATCATTTCGGATCATATAATCGAATTATGTTTCAACGGGAATTGCCATACCAGGTATTATGTCAGTATGTGTTTTTGGCGAAATAACCAAGTGCGATTTATTTCGCCTAAACTTAGGCCGTGTTCACACTTCCAATATTTGAATTTATCGCAATGGATTTCACCCAGTTTTATCTGTTCAAACTATAAAAAGAGATTGTCTAAAAAAGATCGATTCAAAAAGAGACGATTACGGCTAAAGTGTGAACAGTTGCGATCGATTAGAATCATTTCGATTTATGTAGTCGATTTATTTTAAATCGATTTATGTAATCATCGCTTCCCTTGTTCCTTCGGTATTCTACTGCCGTTGTTGCAAGTTCTTTAAAATAAGTAGGCGATCGATAGAATCGGTTTTACTGAGAAGATATAACCTGATTTCGATCGATCGCAATCGACTCAAATGTTCCAAATAAGAACATAAACGAGTTTTAAAAGAATTCAGTGTGAAAACGGTGTAAGTTTATTTTCTAAGGGGTATACGGCTTAATACTGAATTTAATGTTTCCTTTAAAAATTTGTCTTATAAAGATAGAAACTTACCCGAAAGAACCCGTCACATTAAGGAGATACAAATATTTAAAATAACGAGCCTTTTAAGCAAAATGCCAACTTTGATAACTTGTTGAATATAGATAAAAAAAAAACCAGATCATTATTAAAAGTAAAACAGAAAAAATACCCCAATTAAATTTACTAGAATGTTAAAATTTCATTGCAGTTCTTTTTTTGTGAAATAAAGCTCACTTTAAGTTGCATCTAAATTTTCAAAATTTCCGGACCTGACCTTTGAACCCATTTAAAATAAAACATAGCCAATGACAATGACATCGTTAATCCGATGCGCCATGGTATAATACATGTATAAAACAGTCCTGTTTTATTCCGTTAACCTAAAATCGGAAAAAAATCGTCTCTTTGGTATCCTATAAGTTACTCTTGCTAAAATAAAACTTTGTTTGACGGAATTTTTTGAAGCTCAGGAACCATACTACATATTATACAAGGTGTCATCTTTGGGTGACAACCTTTATTTCAAAATTTTTTATTATATCATTTGCATTCAATTGGTATTGTCGTTTTAAATCATTGATTTTCCTAATTTAAATTCCTATAAATTCAACTTGAAGCAACCCCTGCATTTTTACACGTCTTTTAGTCTTAAAAATATTGGCCTTACCTCCCTGATCTAACACAATATATTTTGATTTAATCTTAAGGCCAGCAATTACGCGTTTATCGTCTCCTATCGATTGGATACTGACAGGTACTCGACGACAGTGTATTGATGCAGCTTCTGGTTCTAATGCAAGCCTCAGCTGTTTGGTTGGTATCCCAGCCTGGAGAATATTACAAAAGAATACTCAATTACTTTAATCGGGTCTTGATGATGCTTATTGGTTGTACAGAGCAGTACAAATACTCTACTAGTGAACTACCTGCATTAAAATCCTTCACTACCTGCAATAAAATCCCTCAAGTCATTGTTTACAGAATGATACCAGATTTAAATGTCACATTCATTCATAGTTAAACCTTGCTAATGTTAATCCTATGAAAAATCCGAGGAGTTCAGTTTCCCCAAAATTTTCAATCACTTTTATCTTAAAAACTAGATCATCAACCTATCGATGTTTTCACTGAAATTACTTCTTTTTTAATTTTCTAACAAAAAATAACATTTATTTGAAATCCTATTAATTTTTGAATGGAGTAGCGAACTCCCTTGAATGAAAGATATCGAAAGTCCTTTAAGTTTTGACTGCTTAAAGACAAGCATTAAAGACAAGCTTAGCATAATACACAATAATAAGAAAAAGTGTAATTGGTAAGCATTGAAACGCAAAGGCAGCTTACTTGAGGTTTTTTTTTTGTCAAAAAGCTGTACCAAATCAACAAGTGCACACAGTAATGTATGTATCACATACACAATTGTTTAATCGCTCCTTCATGACAAGTTTGAATAAGTGTTCTGTTCAATTGGTAGTTGTCGTTTTTCAAAAAGCTAGTAGTCTATTTCAATCGTCGTTTTTCAAAACGCTAGTAGTCTATTTCTATCGGATAAATTTATTTGTATACCATTGTGGAAAAAGCTATGGGTCAAACCGGGAGAAAATTACAGGTACAACTATTCAAAAATGATAACTGCTAAATTGGAATCAAACCAGACTATCCGAAAATGCATTCTTAAAAGATAACCAAAAACTGAAGTCCCTAAAATTTAGTTTTCAAAGATGAAGATTCCGACAATTTTTATCTCTCAAGTCCATATCAAGTATAACATTGGAAATACCAAAACAGCAGGACGTACATAGGCTGCAGGAAGTTTCTGAGTTACCCTTGATGTTTTTAAGCTGTGTAATTCAGGCTGTCTGTTAGTTATATTATCTCTAATATTTCCTTGATTCAGAAACTGCTTTGGAATAAAGTGAAATATATTTGAACAACATTTGTAAATGAAAGCTTAAATGAGCACCCCTTGACCCACCTTTCAAAATTACGTATTTTCATATTCTCTCCTTTCAAAATTGTGGTCATGGAGTAAGTAGTCTACCTGTATTGGGTTTTATTCATATGTTTACTAAATTATAGGGAAACGGGACAGATAAATGGGGGATCTAGGAACCTCCATAAACCGTTTTTGGCATGTAAATTTAATTTTCAGCCATTGCAGGTGTTTTGCTGTTGTCCCTTTTATTTCATTTACAACAATATAAAGGGACAAATACTCAGCATTGGGCTTATAAATAAATTACTTAATACAAACGGACCTTACGGTGAATAAGACAACATATTAGAGCCTCCTTCCAGTTTCGCCTAAAAAATTCAATATTAATCTTATATATATATATAACTATAACTATAAACATCATAAGACAAAGCAAAAAACACCCAAATCCCTATTGTGCTAGATCTAAGACGATACACACAATGTGGTTAATTTATAAACTTTCAGTATGAACAATGTGAATAGCACTAGTATAAATACTGTTTATATTTCAACTCTCAGCCAGCTATATGGTTTATATGGTGCATCCTGTAACATGCGCTGTTCTAAATCCCCAATAAAATTATTGGCGTATGATGGTGCTACCCTTGTACCCATAGCAGTCCCATTAACTTGAAGAAAATTCTCGTTATCGAAAACGAAGTTGTTACGTGTAAGAACCAAACTCAAAAGCCTGACTAGAGATTCAGTGGAAGGTGATTTTATAGTTTTATAGATTCTTTCATCATGAGGCATGTTGGTGTATAAAGAAGTCACGTCTAAAGTTACCAAAATTGTGTTGAGCGGAAGGTATGTATTTATCAAAGTGTACAAGAATCGACCATTTAGTTGTTAATGTCTAACATGTGCTCAGGCTTATTTTAGAAAAGGTCTGTTCGATTGGAGATTTATGGGTATAAGTTACGCACGGGTAGTCAAGAGTTATGCATATATAGTGAATTAGCTGTAAAGTCACTCGAGCCATTACAGTCGAAGTGCTTAGATGCTTTTTTCCGAAATAAATATTTTTTCAATTATTTATTTTCAGAGGAATGGAGGTGCCTGGAGTTGGACGAGATTTCGAATTGTGATTCTGTGGTAATGACATCCATGGACAGAAGTAGTGCTTAGACTTGGACGAGATATCGTAATGTGATACTAGGATTATGACATCGATGGACAGTGGTAGTGCATGGAATTGGACGAGAAGTCGAAATCCGATACTGTGAATTGACAGGTGGTGCATGGACAAGATCTAGTATGTTAGACTGTGACAATAACTTAATGTGTGTTAAAAAAAAATGAATAAAATGTGCACTTAGCGTCTGCAAGTGGCTACATCCATGAGAGAGTTTTGTATTATTGATAAATATTTTATGTTCGTTTGAGCTTGGCATAACTACAAAGGGTGTTTTATTGATCACAAACTAATGTCCCTTTTTCTGCAAATTTGTGCCTATTTCTGCAACACATCTGTGTCCTATTCCCGAAATCTATTTCCCTTTACTTTTGTCACCCTTTGTAGTCGGAACGATGTTCGCCTTATATGTATTAAATTGTTCCCGCATGCAGTTTACTGCAACCATACCTCTGCGGCACAATAGCAGTCTCCAGTCAGTAAACTCCAGATAACTACAGACACCATGAAACGCTGCTAGCAAAATGGTGTTTATTATTGGCGGACTCAATGATACACAATATACGGTAGAAATAACAGGAAAGAAGGAATGCAGCAGTAATAAATATTTCTGCTATTTTTTGAAGATACCTAAGATAATAAAAACTCAAATACTTGTTCTTAATATTCGAAACCTGAGAAGATTCTTTCTTTTTGTTCTTTTAGTACTTACTTTGACAGCAGCATCTCTCATAAATGTTTTCGCTTTCAGATCCCATATAGCAGGAACAGTTATAACCCATCGTATTCTATCTGCAATGCTTTCGCCTGCCTTTTCTGTCTTGAGTAAAAATTCATCTTTAAAATATTTAATGACAGCTGCAAAAACATCTACTGCTTTCATTTTCTTTTCTGTTGTACCGCTCCTTAATCCAATAGACTCCTGTATGTCCGTATTTTTAGTTAGTTTATCCTGAACAGAGAAATTATATATATATATCTAATTTATTTTTCATGATATGACCAGACATGGTTTAATGCTATAAAACAACGGCGGTAGAATACCGAAGGAACAATTGAGTGGCATTTACAAAAATCGAAGTCCAAAGACATTGCAAAAACGAGAAGACAGAAAACCACGACGCCAGTCAGCCACAACATTCGAAACCATGGCACTCACAGTGTAGACTTCTATGAAACTGAGAGTGACATCAGGTGCTCCGGAAGGGTAAGCATGTCCTGCTCTGTTAACAGCACCAGTCACACTGCAAGTGCGTCAATCCAGAAAAAAGTCAAAATTAGTATAGTCAAATCCTGGAAGACGTGAATCTTCAATAATAAAAAATTATAAATGATTAAATACCGATGGTACGATTTAGGTTTTGCAGATGGCCATTTCGACAACCCATGTCTCTTCAGGTCAGATCAAAATAAAAGCATTAGTGAAACCCTATTTGAATTTAGTAAATTGTCAATATTAGTCATTCGGTTATAGCTCATTTAACCATTGGATAGGCTTTTATAATCGAGCTGAATCCCGAGTGATAGCGAAAGTTCAAATAAACAATTATAAACGCCCAGCCCATGGTTAAATTAGTATAACTGTATGGCTATCATGAATTATTTCCATTTTCATTTGACAGAAAGGGTAAAATTTATATTTCCGAAATGACCTATAGGTAAGGTTTATTAGTGTTTTTTCCTGTGTAGTTCCCAGGCAGATTGTGGATTGTAATTGTAGATTTCAGCCATTGTAGATGTTTCCTGTTATCCACCTTTTTACATATATGTAAGGTTAATGTAAGAAATTATTAACAGTAACCATAAATTTGTATTGACAAATATGGTTAGGTTAATCGATTTTTTCACTTACATCCTTTTTATGGCCATTGAAATTCGCCAAAAATAATGAATAAAATGCAAATACATTGTAGGACAAAGCAAACGAACAACGCTTTTATTGTTGTTTTTTATCTCTAAGTCTTCATGAAGCCTTCAACATTGAGCTTTGCTCATAACTCATACTACGTTCAAGACGGCTCTAAGCATCAGTTTTAGTAGAATTCTTCACAACTCTTAGTTCACTTATAGAGAAAATGCTAAAAGAGTACGCTTCCCACAAAAATTTATTTTAATGAAGAAAAATGTCTTTTAAGACGCGTGAAATTTGCAGTGTTCACAAGACGATTATATAATGTATACAGAAAATTAAAACAGGAAAGATAAACTGAAAGAAAATCTACGTTGAACTTGATCCGAAAAACCCAAACTGATAAAATTCCAAAAATTAAAAATCTATGAAGTTGAAAAGTTATGCATTACAAACATGCACAATTCGATTCATAATCAAAATTGAAATATATAACTTATGCAGATTAATATTATTGAGACATAAAGTCACATTTCAGGGAAAAACATTTTTTAATACCAATGCCACTAATACTTTGGAATTTTCTCAACTTTTGAGAAACTGATACATCGGCATACGAATACCGAAGCAAAATTGATGAAAAGGGGAATTCCAAAATCAAAAATCAAAATCAACGGCAATTCATATCCAGCACAAATTGAGACAGCATGAGAAAGACTAAACGAACAAAAATGAACAAGAATGGTACAAAACTAAAGCACTAGCAGTGTGAACCCCTACAAACAGCTGAGGTATTATCAGGTCTCCGGAGGGGTAAACCTGATCTGCCTGATCTGCTCAACGCGTGAAAATGACGTGATAAGAATGCTGGAATTTTTTGTGGAGGCCGCGTTTTTCAAAAGAATAAAAACAATAGAGATTCCTATGGAAACGAATTTTGCGCCACTTTTAGCTGATCCTTTCCTTTATTCGCATGAAGCAAAGTTTTTACAAGGGCTTATACAACAGAATCAAAAACAACTGGCCCAGACTTTTAATTTCAGTTTCAGATATATAGACGAGGTACTTTCTCTTAATAATCCAAGATTTAAAGAATATTTACACCGGATCTATTTTAATGAACTTGAAATTAAAGAGACAACCGATACATCCAATTATGCATTATACCTCGACCTTTTGTTATGGACGTCTGAAATCTAGGTTATATGACAAACGTGATGATTCTGACTTTTCAGTTGTGAAATGTCCCTTTTTCAGCAGCAATAAACTCACCTTCCCAGCATATGGGCTGTATATTTAACAGTAGAGCTTGTAGTTCATACAGTGTCTTTGTGAAAAGGCAAAATTACTGTCACAAAAACTGCTGAATCAGGACTATGTTCAGCCTTTGTTACTTTCGTCCCTTCAGAAATTCTATGGCCGTAACCACGACATCATAGATAGATATGTAATATCGGTGTCACAAATGAAAACTGACATTTCCTTCAAGATTCACGTCTTCAAGGATTTGACATCATCGATTCTGACTTTACCCTGGATTGACCCATTAACAGTGTCACGGGTACTGTATACAGAGCAGGACATGCTCATCCTACCTGATGTCACTCTTTTTGTTGAGAGATCACACTTTTTGTTGCTGTTGTGTTTGTGTTTTGTGGTTGTGTAGCGTCTTTGGTCTTCCGTCTTCTGGTGTTCTTGTTTTTGCCTTTTCTCTTGACTTTGATTTTTGTAATCTTATTCTTTGTTCCTTCGGTATTCGTATGCCGTTGTTTTGAATACTTTCAGTTTTGTTTTGAAGAATAAGTATTAAACTTTTGTCACTTCCAATATATAATTACATTAAAAAAGATTGCTGAAACTGTAAATCTTGATAAGGTAAAATATCATATTGTTTGTATCAAAAACCCCCAGACAACCTTTTTACAAGTTTATTTTCATGAATAATGTTATTATTTGTAACCCCCAAAAGTGACCAATAAACTTTGACAGTGGCATTGTTTAATGTAAAACATATTTACCAAGTCAATGAGGGAGGTCCCAGGTTTCTATGTCTTACAATTCTCGAGAAAATATCCACAAAATTTGAAAAAAAAACCTCTCCAAGATCATAACTTTAAAACAGCTCACTCGAGAGTTTTGGACCAAATGTGCGAATAAAGTTCCGTAATGATATAACAAAGATTTTTCCTTTACACTTAATTACCTACCTCTTACGTTTTGCAATTTATTATACCATACAAGTTTCCACAAATAATCCATTAAGTGTAAGGGTGGTTCAAGACGAAAATGCTCAAATCTATTAAAACTACTTTATTACTCTGTCACATTTCATAAATGTGCCAGTTTCCATTTGGTATCGCAGTGATAAGAAAAAAGAAAAAACTTTTTGCAATTTCTTTATAAAATCGGAAAGACCTTTAGTTAACTGATTCGGCTTAACCATTGTATAAAGGAGCTGTTTTAGTTTATTTGATATGCCTAAATAGCTTTGATTATGAGAACAGTTATTTACGTTTTACCTTCTCTTCATAAAGCAACATTTTGAAATTTTCGAAGTAATACCAGTCACTGAAGTCTTTTTTATCCGGATTGTCAAAGTAATAATTCATAGCATCATATCCAAACTTCACAAATTCTTTCTTTGGATTAAATAGAACACATGTAGGAGCTTTTGGTGTAATTGAGGTACCGGTATTCCATGTCTGACAATGTATTGTCGGGTCTGCTGGATTCTTTCTGTAGTCCGAGTGTATGCAGTATGCGTATCCGGAATAAGTAGTACCAAAATCTATGGCTACTACTATCAAGCATCCTTCTCCGATAAGCTGCAAAAGATTTATCAGGATTAATTGACTATATGGTTAAAGTTAAACGTTCGGTGTGTAGTATTTCAGTGATAATCGGACAAGAGCGATTTATTCATTGTAAGGAGAGACGACGCAACCGAGCCAACAGATTTTGATTACCACTTATATGGATAAAAAATTATCGTTTTTACATGCAGATATCTTTGTTCAAATTTTGCAAAAGAATCATGTGGCTCAAATATTAAACTTTTTTTTCTCAGCAACGCCCAATTCTTTAAACAGCTTTCACTCTTATTCATATATATTTTATCTTACTCTTTTAAAATCTCTTCGACACTTCCAGAACATCTTTACATAACGTTAATCGAGAACTTGCAGAAGATATTATGGATTTATATATTGATAGATCTTAACATCGCCGCATAATTAGTCTTTATGAGAACTTTAAGTGAACAAGATATATATACAATTTGTTGCAATAGCAAGGCGTTTTTCCTAGCAGTTTCGTTTCGTCCGTGCTTTCCATATTATGATCTAACTACTCTACACATTCACAGCGTACCAGCAGATAATGCGGGGGGAAAGCATATATGCTTAGGGGGAAGTTTTTGACAATTTTTGCATGGTTGTCTGGAGAAAAGGTAAGTTTGCACATTATTCAAACGCAATAATGTAATAATGCTACTAGTACATACCACGGAACCCAGCAATGAATAGGCTACACGATGGTCAAAAGAATAAAGATCCACACACTATAGTTTCTTCGAACACTTCGCCATAACTTCAAACTTTCAGGTGAAAAACGACATTTTCTAAAATTTTACCTTTCCAACATGTAGATGAATGGTTTTACATGTTCATATATAATTAAAAATGCAATTTCACCGATACTGTATCTCCCAAAAATATGCAAGAATATTTCACACTTTTTGTATGTGTGACCTGGGTGGGGGAAGTCATATATCTTTGCGGGGGGAAAGCACATTTAAATATTTTGCTTTACTGTTTGGAAGAATGCACATGGATGAGAGCAAAAACACGATGCAGTCTACAAGAAAGACACCAGTGACTGAATGTGTATTTTACATACAACTTTTATACACGACTTAGATTTTTTAAGCTGTATTCTTCTGACGAAATTATCGGGTAATTCTTTGCCACAAGCGACAAATGAAGTCAATACATGATTGAAAAAGGTTTTAGCATCGAAGACATAGCAAAATATATCACATATTATTACTAGCAAGAAAGCAATATCTATAACCACCGCTTTCCCCCGCTAAGATATATAACTCCCCCCCCCCCCGGTCACACATACAAAAAATGTAAAATATTCTAGCATCGCTGATATCACATATTTTTGAGTGACAAAGGGACATTGGGAACTCTGGATAGCCGGACTTGATACCGACACTAGTAGGAGCCAGCGGTATGGTTAAACCGGTTTATGGGCACCTAAACTTTCTCTTTCTCTTTCCCGTTTCCGTATAGTATAATAAACATACATTCGTATAGTATAGTATAGTAAAGTAAAGAGTATAGTATAGTATTATAACATGTATTTGTAGAGACTTTGTCTCATGTGCATTTACTCCATATCCTTTCATTGTTTATTTGGTAATAATGGTAACATGATTTATATGTCCTTGTGTAATAAGACAATTTCTTATTTTTTATTTTCCAAAACCAAAGTATTCCTCTTTGACCTATGCAAGCGATTTTAACTAACAGTAACATAAACTAAAATGCAATAACAGATACGAATTTCCGGGTAGATGTATTACCATATAATGGCAATGCAAAACCGTTATAATATGAATTACCATTAATACAATTATTTCATCAACATAGGAACCATATTTCTTTGATAATCATATCTTTGTTCTCGTTCAGTTCGTAAAAATGCCGTTAAAATGAGATAATCGATCGTAAAGGTGTCTTTACCGCATTAATGTGATCGCTTAACTCAACTATACGACGATAATATGAATTAAGCGAATTAATCACGTTCAGGCGTGTCATCCTAAAACTGAAATACAAAAAGACAAAAGCAATATATAACTAGATTTGCAAATGGAAGCAATAGCCGATGTCACCCCAGACAACAAATTCGACAATTCCATGTCATTCGCGGCGTCAAAATCTACCTAGAAATCAATTTTTGTTGAGATCCGACAATGTTGAAATTTTGACGTATTTTGGCGGCCATCTTGAAAATGGCGGCCATTTTGAAAATTTTAAACGCACAGCATATAACTTCAGATGGTGTTCTAACTGTGTGCAAAGTTTGAAATCAATTGGTCCAGCCATTTAAAAATAATCGCTCGGACAAAAATCATTGGAAGAAGAGAAAAAAATAATAAGAAGAAGAACAGAGAAGAAGAAACGTAGAATAACAACATGTCACCCCGACAAAGTCTGGGGTGACATAAAAACTTATCAGCGATCAGCACCTAGATTGAAGATTTACATTTTGTCACCTACATTGTATGTCCAAGATAGTCACTATCTTCTGGATAGAATCAGTTTATTAATTTTAAATTATATGATACATGTAATAATTTTGCATAATCGAAATAAATTAAACTAAATTATCGAAACTTTATGGTGGCATATTTCTGCCAACACATAATCATATACATAACTAGTTAATTAAGTAGATATCTAGTTATCTAACTAGATAAATATCTAGTTATTTAACTAGATAAATTATCTAGATATTTAACTAGATAATTAAGTGGTTATCTAGTTATTTAACTAGATATTTAACTAGTTAACTAAGTAGTTATCTAGTTATTTAACTAGATATTTAACTAGTTAATTTTAATATCATAACGTGAAAAAATGCATGTTAGCGCTTGTAACTGCCATTATTATATTATTATTCACCTCTATTTTAAGAGGTTATCTAGATATTTAACTAGATAACTACTTATTATGTAGATATTTAACTAGATATTTAACTAGATAAATATCTAGATAACTACTTATTATCTAGATATTTAACTAGATATTTAACTAGATAAATTATCTAGATATTTAACTAGATAAATATCTAGATAACTACTTATTATCTAGATAATTTATCTAGATAATAAGTAGTTATCTAGATATTTATCTAGTTAAATATCTAGATAATTTATCTAGTTAAATATCTAGTTAAATATCTAGATAATAAGTAGTTATCTAGATATTTATCTAGTTAAATATCTAGTTAAATATCTAGATAATAAGTAGTTATCTAGTTAAATATCTAGATAACCTCTTAAAATAGAGGTGAATAATAATATAATAATGGCAGTTACAAGCGCTAACATGCATTTTTTCACGTTATGATATTAAAATTAACTAGTTAAATATCTAGTTAAATAACTAGATAACTACTTAATTAACTAGTTAAATATCTAGTTAAATAACTAGATAACCACTTAATTATCTAGTTAAATATCTAGATAATTTATCTAGTTAAATAACTAGATATTTATCTAGTTAGATAACTAGATATCTACTTAATTAACTAGTTATGTATATGATTATGTGTTGGCAGAAATATGCCACCATAAAACTTAAATTAATAATAATCATTTAAGTAAAATTATGACTGAAATTTATATTGATAACACATTCCCTTTAATTTATACTTTCCGAAATTGAGGGTCAAAAATGTACGGTGATCAAAATATACTTTATTGCTCTTTGTTCAGGGGCCGACTCCGACCTGCCGTTGGGTGTGGGGTTTTCTCACCGTTCATTGAAGATCTTATGGTGGCTTTGAGTTGTTATTACTCCCCTTTGGGTCGTTGTCTCTTTGACACATTCCCCGTTTCCCTTCTTTTTTCTATAGATAATTGTACGATATAACAACATACTGCATAGTTTTGCACATTTGCCTTCAAAAATAGAAACGTAGGAACTTTAATAATAGACAAAAAAATCTCACCTCATCATCTTCCATACTTGCACTTTAACCTACAAAATTTAAAAAGATCTTTATTGTATTGTAGGTGATGAGAATTATGCAGCTCAATCCCTGAAAAATTATTTAACATCCTAACACCAGTTAGCTACAGACTCGGGTTACATTTAATTCAACTGAAACTAAATCTATGTATTGCAAAAGAAAAGGAAAAGTTATTATTACTCCTCTTTAAATGAATAATGTTCAACATGATGATATATCTAGTCATGTAAACATCTTCTAGTGCTAAATTTGGGGATCATATTTAAGATATTTACACTAAAGCCTGTCGAAGAATCAATATAATAAGATATTAAAAAAAAAAACTCTTGATAGACCGTCCTTTGAAAAATCTATATTGGTTTTATTAGACCTATTCTGGAATATGGAAATGTAGTTTGGCGTAAGGGACCGACCATTTAACCTGAAGGGGGGGGGGGGGG
>MJUU01038503.1:0-27056 GCA_002080025.1 Modiolus philippinarum | reverse complement strand
CCCCCCCCCCCCCCCCCTTCAAGTTAAATGGTCGGTCCCTAATTGTACCCAAGAGGAGTCTAATCTTATAGAATATATCCAATATAGGTGGAAAATGTATATGGAATTGGGATGGAATACTATGCAGAGTAGACGATACAAAACAAATTATTACATTTGCTTGCATTTATCTTATCAGGAGACGCTCTCGACTATTTGATTTTAGAAATTCTGTCATATACTATTGCAAATAATCAATATGAACTACATGTACGTACTCATGGGGTATTAAGTCCGCCTAGAATACCTATCGTAAAGCTAGCCGTCAATACAATCCTTCAATAACGCTAGCCGTCAATAATATTCATTAGATGAGGGTGCGTTCGAAATTTATACATGTTGTACTTTTGTGTGATGTATTCCTGATTATTAGGGTAATTCTACCGGAGAAAGAAATAATTGTAGGGAATTTAGTGTCAACTTTAGATAACTAAAAACCATGCGACCTACCGTTTTTTTACAAAACGGGAATGACTTAATATATTTGATTTTCAAGGGAGGGGAGGGGGGACTTGGACGATTTTGTAAACTAAACAATAAGTGAAATTAAGTTTTTCCTATCTTATTTGTCATGAAAATAAATTGATTTTGTCTTCAATAGAAATTTGTTTGGGGGATGAATAATTTGATCATCGACAGCGACATTTGGTGAAATTTAATAATATGTTATGGATATTGAAATAAATAATTTTTCTAGCCGCGCAAGCAACCCTGAAAATCACAAGGTCGTTCGACAAATGATGATCAATGATGATAATTTAGTCATACTAGGAATTATTTTCAGTCGAATTCTAAAAATAAATTTTTTTATATAATGTCACATGTAATTACATCCCAAACTTCACACTTTCTTATCAGCATGAACGTTTATGCATCATTCCTTGTGTTGATGGTGCGATTTTAAAGAAAATATTGATTTAATTGCACACTACAGTTTAATGGCATGCGATGACAGATATCTTCTAACCTTTAAGAATAGTAAACAAATCGTTAAAATTACGAGACTAAGCATCATTAAAATTACTGCCAATCTGACATGCATGTAAACTTCTGGTCATTACGAATTTTTTAGAAAACCTCAAGAAAGTTCAAAATAATGAGATTTGAGGTTTGCATATGTGTGAGTTTGTAGCAGAAAGCAATCGCTGAGCATTGTTCTAATTTTGAAATACTTTGTCATATAAGACATGCATAAATGTCTCGATATAGAGAGGCCAGATTATTATTTTTTTTATATACACTATGCAAGGAAATTTTGTTGAGCCAGGCCTTTTTTTCTAAAGGACAAAGTCAGAGTAAGATTATTTTTTTCAACCCAGGTGCTAGGCAGAAAACTTTTTTGGTCAAAAATCGTTGCCAGAAATTTTTTTTCTCTGAAAATCAAATGGTCCGTGCCTTAAATTTGGGAAAAATAAGCAAGAGGGTAAAACAAATCCACCAACCTCCTATTCAAAATTCATATTTTTTCTAGAGCTTTAATGCGTTTTAACGTTTTTCTCTCTTCGAGTAAAGAGGGCTTGCAAAATTCTCTAGATAAACTAAGTGACTGGGTTTAGAAGTAAACTTGAAAAAGAAAAAAATGTCTGATATTTAGAAGTAGAGGGCGCACCCCTTCAACATAATTCTTTTATGAAAACACTAAACTTGAAAATGTCAATAAATTTAATTATTTAGGAGTCAGTTTTCTTCATCTGGATCATTTACTGATGCTAAAGAAATGTCTTAACGCGTACTTCAAAATGTGCAAGTCTTTTTGGTGATTATAAACCTAAAATAAACACCTATATCATACAGTAAAGCCAATTATTAATTCTGTATGGCTCTGAAATTTGGGGAAGTTTAAACCATAATGCATTAAAGTATGATGAGTCTTTTTACATTTCATATGGAAAAACTTAATATAAAATGTTGTAAATATATACTTGGGTTGTACAAATGCTGCATTAATGGGAGAATTTAGGAAGATTTTCATTAATTACATCTGTCATCTTAAACATTTTAAAATTTTGGAAAAGACTTAAGTTTACTGATAATGATCTTTTACAAAATGCAGGACATGCATGATGATAAAAAAAAAACATCATGGATCAGTTGTGTAGATCTTTCATCTGATTATATCTTAAATGTTAATTTGAAGAATGCTGTAATCTCAAGACTCACATTTAAGTATAAACTAACTTGTTTAATGGTGTCACCGGGGTGGGGGGTCACTTCCTATGCAGAGGTATATACAGACGTGCCGCTGGAATGGGTCCCTCTTTTGCAGTTGTTTGTGAACTTAATGGTTTTCTGTCTCCAATTACACATTTTTACTATACAGTTGGGTTGCTTATTTTTGAAATTTACTATAAATGGGTCAATATTTTGTTTGGGGAATTATATGAAAGGGGGTATTTTTAAAATTCCAGCGGCAGGCCTGTACCCAATTCCACCTGAAGTGACCCCCCCTCCCTCCCCCGTGTCACGTGAATGATGTAAGAAAATATAATCAAGAGAATAAACTTCGTATATTTCGTCTATTTAAAAATAATTTTTGCTATGAAAAATATTTGAATATTGAGGAATTTAGATTACGTAGTATTCTAAATTTCTGGTTGGTGCACACCAATTAGAAATTGAAAGGGGGGGGGGGATTTTTTAATATTAATGTAGATGAGCGCATTTGCAAATTATGCAATTAAGAAATTGAAGATGAGGTACATTTTTTACTGAACTGTGATAAACTAGAAAAGATACAGGAACCATTCATTAAGAAAATTGTAAACAAATATGATAATTTAAAATCATGTAGTAATCAAAACCTTTTCATTTGGCTATTTAGTTGTGAAGGTATTGAAACACTGAAAGATATTAGTAACCTCATTTATAATCTACAAGTCGAAAGAGAAAATATATTGAAGTAATTATACTTCAAGAGTTGCTCAATTCGTTTGGTTGGGCAAGAGGTGTCTCTATCCAGTGACCCCCCCCCCCCCCCCTTTGTGGGTAAGCAGATTCATATTCAATATTTTATATTGATTCATTATAACCATTGTGTGATTGTAAATTTTCTCTATATATTGTACAATCTGCCCAAAAAGGCGCCTAAATTTTGGCAATAAAATGATTTTTATTGTATTGTATTGTATTTAATGTCTATGCATATGTGGGAGGGGCTGAGCAAATCTTTAAATTTTACCAGAAATCCCGATTTCCCGGGTTTAAATACAACCCTTTTCCTGTGTCCAGATGACATTTCATCCGGAATTCCCCACCTTAAAAAAGGGGCCATCCCGATTGCCCGAAGTTAAAAATGGCCAATTCCGGCGTCCTGAAAATGGTCTCGCCCCCATATCTGCATTTAGACTCTGTTTCATATGTGTTTCAGATTTTATTGACCTCAATAGGCACATACAAATCATACTACGTACTCCGTCATTGATGGAGATTATGTTTGTACCCATGACGAAAATAAGGGTCTAATAATAAAAATAATAAAAATACTCAATTCTTTATTTACTATTCATTATTTCATTTAAGAAATTTTTTAAAAAATGAAATAAGAATGAAATCACATGCCTTAATTTTGTTTTGAAAAGCTTTTCCAAAAGAATATAAGAAAAAAGATGTAAGAAATTTTTATGTATAAGAAGTAGAAAAACTGGCGGGGAGCGGCCGTAACATTCAAACACAAATGCTTAAAAAGATTATAATCCCATCGCACTATGCCACGATTGTAGTACGACTGAGATCGGGATAATCGCAGTAAGGTCGTAGTAGGGTCGTAGAAAGATCTTCACGTTGAACAATTTTGAACATGCTCAGAAAATCGTAGTGCAGTCGTTTCAAATCTGGTCGTAGTAAGGTCGCAGTAGAGTCGTAGAAAGGTCGCAGTAGAGTCGTAGTATGGCCGTGGAAAGGTCAAGATAAGATCATGATCGTGGTAGTGTCGTAGTGGAATCGTGAGATGCCAATAGAGAAGACTGCACTGATGCTAATAAGATCTCATACGTCCATTCCAATTCTACTGCGACAGATCCATGTTTCTCCATGATCTTCGCACGATTGAGCTATGATATAACAGACGTTAGTACTAGTTCATGGTGACTTTATAGGGGACCGTGCAATAGTCCGAAGGTTCATTGGTCCGAAGGCCCATTGATCCGAAGGCCCATTGTTCCGAAGGCCTATTAGTCCAAAGGTCCATTGGTCCGGATGTCCAATAGTCCGAGAGTCAATTAAGAAATATAACGTGATGGTACCCAAATTGCACCAAATTTAACATTTTTACCTAAACACTATAAAACATTGCAAATAAACTTAATAAATTAATATTTTATTATTATTCTTCGGACCATACCCACCGTGATCAGTACAACATGTGGGGACGGTGATTGGTAGCGTACAGGGACGGCGATTTTGAAGCGGGCAGAGTCATGTAGGGTGGCTTTTTCGGGTATATTCTGACATATTTTGCAATAATTGGTCATTGATATAGTTTTAACGGGACATTGGGATTATTTACGAATTGATGTATCCTAGTTTCCATGTTCAATACGCCCGTGAATTATGCAAACACTTAATAAATGTACAAAAGGGTAGCGAATTTAGGCAACGGCACCTACTTTTTCGCTTGCTTTTAAGCATTTTACGTCTATTACCCCTATCATTTTTACTCCAGAAAATGTGATAGAACGAGAGAGGTTTCATGTATCATCAGAATATCTCAAAAACATGGTTAAAGGTTGCTTTCAAAGAAAATGTAATGTTGCGTATGGGGACGCAGATCACAGCATCGCATGGGGACGGAGATTTATTTTTGTTTTTAAAGTTTTTGTAGATGCGAGACCTCAGGTGATGAAGTGGACTATGTAAGACTCTTGTATTTAAGTTGGTTTTAAACGGACATGTAATTCAGACAAAGTTTATCCACAAGATCCAATGTCAAACTATGTAGCCCTCTGTCGATTATGTTCGATGAAATGCGGACTTGCCGTACACATTTTAAAGTTACTTAGGGAGGACTAATGTCTGAAGGTTTCGTTCAAATTGGCCCTTTGTCTTCAAAAGAAAGATATCTATAGAAATTCCTTTCCATGGGTCAAATGTTTAACTATGTTTTTTTTTTTGCATTGGCAGTCATATTAGATGAAATAGTAATTTCCCGGACACATTTTTGAAAGGGGCCAACTAAGGACAATTGTAAATATATTTAGGTTCCAATATGGTATGCAGTTTCAGGGGCTTTGTGCGTGTTTTCCCAGAGCTGATGCAGGCGAAAATATCCCTAAATATACCGGAATTACTAACTAGAGGCTCCCAGGAGCCTGTATAGCTCACCTGTATATAGCAGTGGTACATCCATGCAATAACATTGATTTTTAAATACATTTCCTATGAGGTCTAAAGTTAATCAATGGGACTGCTGGCGGTTATCTTGGATTATGCAGGGACGTGTCAAACAGATTTTTTACTTAACACCACCCAAGGACTATTATGACAAAGTTTGGCTGCAATTGGCTAATTTGTTTCAGAGGAGTTGATTGTTGAATGCATTTGCCATAGGGTCTAATGTTAATCAATGGACCCCATTGCCGGCCATCTTGGATTACGCACTGACGTGTCAGATACAATTTTCAGCTAAAAATTGAGGTACTTTGTTTAAGTGCGATTTTGGTCCCCCTAAGGCGCCTTATAGCTTGGAAACGGTAAGAGCTACGCAAAATCCGTTGACATACTACCGAAAGCTCATGTCAAGAGGAATCCAAAGAAAGAAACACCATCAAAATCCGATGAAAAATAAAAAAATGAGGTACTTTGTAAAAGTGTGATTTTGGCTCCCCTAGGCCCCTTATAACTCGGAAACGGTAAGAGCTACGCAAAATCCGACGACACACCACCGAAAGCTCATGTGAAGACGAATCCAAAGAAAGAAACCCCATCAAAATCCGATAAAAAATAAAAATTTGAGGTACTTTGTAAAAGTGCGATTTTGTCCCCGTTTGACCCCTTATAGCTCGGAAAGGGAAAGAGGTATCCAAAATCTGATAGTTGTGCGCCATGATTATTTTTCATAAGGAATCCAATGAAAAAAACTGCATCAAATCCGACTAGAAAAAAAAATTAAAATTTCCCATAGGGTCCAATGTTAATCAATGGCGGCCATCTTGGATTACGCACGGACATGTCGGACACACTTTTTCATTTACACTACCCAAGGACTTTTGTGACAAAATTTGGTTGCAATTTGCCCAGTGGTTTCAGAGGAGTTGATCTTTAACGACGGTCGATGGACGGACGGACGGACGACGACGACGGACGCCAAGTGATGGCAATAGCTCACATGACCTTTTAGGTCAGGTGAGCTAAAAATGAAATCAACCCATGATTAATATACAACGACAAACGAATAACGAAGCAAAAATGAGGAAAGTCAAAAATCCAAAACCAAGGCAATTCATATTCATTACGAATTCAGACAGCATGACAGAGACGAAACAAATAAACAAATATGAACAAGAACGCAACAAAAAAAAGCATTTACAGTGTGAACCCCTACAAAAAGAATGTACCCTAGGTAAATGTGAGATCGGAAAATTGGACAGTCTTGATGAATGTGGGGTGGAACTTCACAGAAAGTTCGCAAACAACCCTTTGGCTGTTGGTAGGTACATGTAATGCCTTTTATATGAGCTTTAGGCTCTGACCCCTGCACCCGAAGGTGAAGACAAACTTGACACGTGTCGACCAGACTTTTATCGGAAATTTGCCAAAACGACCCTCAGGCTGCTGGTTGGTACATGCAAGACATTTCATTTGAGTTATAGGGTCTGATTCTTGCATCCGTAGTGTCAAGTTAGGCGCGGTTTCAAAGAATGTACCCTAGGTAAGTGCGAGATCGGAAAATTTAACCAACTTGATGAATGGTCTGAGACTTCACAGAGAGTTCCCCAAAACGACCCTTCGACTTCAGGTAGGGACATGCAATACCTTTTATATGAGCAATATTTTTTTACCCTTGCACCCGTAGGACCCAGTCAGGGACCGTTTCAAAGAGGATATCCGGTAAAGGTTTGTATAGGGTGAAAATCGACTTCACACATGTCGGCTGGACCTTTATTGAGAGTTCGCCAGAACGACCCTTAGACTGCAGGTAGGTACATGCAAGAACTTTTGTTAGAGCCATAGGGTCTACTCCTCCATCCGTCGGATTCAGTCAGGGGCCGTTTCAGAGAATGTACCTAGGTAAGTGCGAGATCGGAAAATTGAATCAACTTGATGAATGTGGCCTGGACCTTCACAGAGAGTTCGTCATACGACTTTTTGGCTGCAGGTAGATACATGCAATACCTTTCATATGGGCTATAGGTTCTGATCCCTGCACCCGTATGGCCAAGTCAGGGGGCCGTTTCAAAGAGGGTGCTTGATAAAGGTTTTTAAACAGTGAAAACCAACTTGACACTTGTCGATCGGACCTTTATAGAGAGTTAGCCAAAACGACCCTTAGGCTGCAGGTAGGTACACAATGTACATGCAAGACCTTTTATTTGAGCTGTAGGATCTGACCCCTGCACCCGTTGGGTCCAGTCATGGGCCGTTTCAAAGAAATATTTCCTAGGTAAGTGCGAGATCGGAAAAATTGAACCAACTTGATGAATACGGTCTGGCCCTTCACAAGGAATTCACGAGAACGACCCTCAGGCTGCAGGTGGATACATGCAACATCTTTCATATGAACCACAGTTTCTGACTCCTTCACCTGTAGGGCCAAGTCAGGGGTCGTTTCAAAGAGAGTACCCGGAAAAGGTTTGTATACAGTGAAAACAATCTGGACACGTGTCGGCTGGAATTTTATAAAGAGTTTGCCAAAAGGACCCTTAGGCTGCAGATAGGTACTTTCAAGAACTTTCATTTGAGCCATAAAGTCTGACACCTGCACTTGTTTCAAAGAGGTAACCAAATAAAGGTTTGTAAACAGAGAAAACCTTTACACGTGTTGATCGGACCTTTATGGATAGTTCGCCAAAACAACCCTTAAGCTGCAGGTTGGTACATGCAATACCTCTTATTTGAGCAATAGGGTCTGACCCATGCATCTGTAGAGTCCAGTCAGGGGCCTTTTCAAAGAATGTACCCTATATATGTGCGAGATCGGAAAATTGAACCAACTTGATGAATGTGACTTGGACCTTCACAGAGAGTTCAACAAAACGACCATTTGGCTGCAAGTAGGTACATGCAATACCTTTCATATGAGCCATAAGTTCTGACCCCTGCGCCCGTAGGGCCCAGTCAGGGTCGGTTCAAAGAAGGTACCCGGTAAAGGTTTGTATACTATGAAAACCAACTTGACACGTGTTGGCTGGACCTTTATAGAGAGTTTTCAAAAACTACTCTTAGGCTGCAGGTAGATACATGCAAGATCTTTCAAAAGAGCCATAGGGTCTAACCCCTGCACCCGTAGGGTCCAGTCAGGGGCCGTTTCAAAGAATGTACCCTAGGTAAGTGCGAGATCGGAAAATTAAACAAACGTGATGAATGTGGCTCGGACCTTCACAGAGAGTTCGCAAAAACGACCTTTCGGCTTCAGGTAGGTACATGTAATACCTTTCATATGAGCTATTGGTTCTGACCCCTGTACCCGTTGGTACAAGTCAGGGCTATTTCAAACAGGGTACCCGATAAAGGTTTTTAAACAGTGAAAACCAACTTGAAACGTGTCGTTCGGACCTTTATAGAGAGTTCGCCAAAACGATCCTTATGCTGCCATTAGGTACATCCAAAACCTTTATTTAAAGCAATAGGGTTTGACCCCTGTACACGTAGGGTCAAATCAGAGGCCGTTTCAAAGAATTACCCTAGGTAAGGGCAAGATCGGAAAATTGAACCAACTTGATGAATTCGGCCTCAACCTTCACAGAAAGTTCACCAAAACGATCCTTCGACTACAGGTAGGTACATACAGTACCTTTCACATGAGCCATAGTTTGTGACCCCTGCACTCAGGGGCCGTTTCAAAGAGGGTACCCGATAAAGGTTTGTAAACAGTGAAACCAACTTGACACATGTCGACCGGAACTTTATAGAGAGTTCGCCAAAACGACCCTTTAGCTGCAGGTGATACATACAAGACCTTTCATTTGAGCCATACGGTCTGATCCCTGCACCTGTTGGGTCCAGTCAGTGGCCGTTTAAACAGTGTACCCTAGGTAAGTCCGAAATCGGAAAATTGGACAAACTTCATGTATGTGGGCTGGACCTTGACAGAGAGTTCGCCAAAACGACCTTTAGGCTGCATGTAGGTACATGCAAGGCCTTTTATTTGAGCTATAGCATGACCCCATGGACCCCTAGGGCCTAGACAGGGCTCGTTTCAAAGAGAGTACCCGGTAAAGGTTTGCATAAAGTGAAAACCAACTTGACACGTTTTGGCTGGACCTTCACAGGGAGTTCAACAAAAAGATCCTTTGACTGCAAGTAGGTACATGCAATACCTTTCATATGAGTCATAGGTTCTGACCCCTGCGAACGTAGTGCCCAGTTAGGGGTCGTTTCAGAGAGGGTACCCGGTAAAGGTTTTAATACTGTGAAAACGAACTTGACACTTGTCGGCTGGGCCTTTATAGAGAGTTCGCCGAAACGACCCTTAGGCTGCAGTCAGGTACATACAAGAACGTTCTTTAGAGCCACAGGGTCTGACCCTTGCACCCGTAGGGTCCAGTCAGGGGCCGTTTTAAAGAATGTATCTTAGGTAAGTGCGAGATCGGAAAATTCAACCAACTTTATGAATGTGGCTTGGACCTTCAAAGAGAGTTTTCCAAAACGACCCATCGACTGCAGGTAGGTACATGCAGTACTTTTAATATGAGCCATAGATTCTGACCCCTGTAGCAATACAGCCTAGCCAGGGGTCGTTTCAAAGAGAGTACCCGGTAAAAGTTTGCATAAAGTGAAAACCAACTTGACACGTGTCGGCTGGACCTTCACAGAGAGTTCAGCAAAACGACCCTTTGGCTGCAGGTAGGTTCATGCAATACCTTTCATATAAGCCATAGGTTTTGACCTATGCACCTGTAGGGCCAAGTCAGGGATCGTTTCAAAGAGGATACCCGATAAAGGTTTCTAAACAGTGAAAACGAACTTTACACGTTTCGCTCGGACCTTTAAAGAGAGTTCGCAAAACGACCCTTAGGCTGCAGGTGGGTACATGCAAGGTATTTCTTTTGACCACTGGGTCTAACCCCTGCACCCGTAGGGTCAAGTCAGGGCCATTTCAAAGAATGCACTCTACGTAAGTGCGAGATCGGAAAATTGAACCAACTTAATGAATTTGGCCTGGATCTTCACAGAGAGTTCGTAAAAACGACCATTTGGTTGCAAGTAAGTACATGCAATACATTTCATATGATCCATAGGTTCTGACCCCTGTAGTGGTAGAGCCTAGTCAGAGGCCGTTTAAAGAGGTTACAAAATAAAAGTATGTAAACAGTGAAATATTTTACGAAAGGATATGGAGAAAATGAACATGAGACCATAACTCATATGTTAATTCCAATTGCAATAATTTTAATTAGCTGTATGGCCATATCGGAAATTTTATTTCTTAGTTTCAAATACATTCACATATAATGAACTCTTTGTGACAGAACTCCCAAGGTGGGTAAACTTCTCTATCAGCCACAGTAAGGTGCCAAATATTGTATACATTACAGCAGTCAAATCACCGACACAACTTGTTTGGCCATCTCGGAATAAAATGTGTAGGGCAAGAAATTTTATTTCTTAAATTCAAATACATTCACATATAATGAACTCTTTGTGACAGAACTCCCAAGGTGGGTAAACTTCTCTATCAGCCACAGTAGGGTGCCAAAGATGGTATACATTACAGCAGTCAAGCTACTGACAAAACTATTTTTGGCCATCTCGGATTAAAATTTCTAGGGCAAGAAATTTTATTTCTTAGTTTCAATTACATTCACATATAATGAACTCTTTGTGACAGAACTCCCAAGGTGGGTAAACGTCTCTATCAGCCACAGTAGGGTGCCAAAGATGGTATACATTACAACAGTCAAGTCACAACTATTTTTGGCCAACTCGGAATAAAATGTGTAGGGTAAGAAATTTTATTTCTTAGTTTCTAATACATTCACATATATATAATGAACTCTTTGTGATAGAACTCCTAAGGCGGGTAAACTTCTCTATCAGCCACAGTAACGTGCCAAAGATGGTATACATTAAAACAGTCAAGTCACCAACACAACTATTTTTGGCCAACTCGGAATAAAATGTGTAGGGCAAGAAATTTTGTTTCTTATTTTCAAATACATTCACATATAATGAACTCTTTGTGACAGAACTCCCAAGGTGGGTAAACGTCTCTATCGGCCGCAGTAGGGAGCCAAAGATGGTATACATTACAGCAGTCAAATCACCGACACAACTATTTTTGGCCATCTGGGAATAAAATGTGTAGGGCAAGAAATTTTATTTCTTAGTTTCAAATACATTCACATATAGTGAACTCTGTGTGACAGAACTCCCCAGGTGGGTAAACTTCTCTATCAGCCAAAGTAGGGTCCCAAAGATGGTGTACATTACAGCAGTCAAGTCACCGACACAACTATTTTTGCCATCTCGGAATAAAATGTGTAGGGCAAGAAATTTTATTTCTTAGTTTCAAATACATTCACATATAGTGAACTCTTTGTGACAGAACTCCCCAGGTGGGTAAACTTCTCTGTCAGCCAAAGTAGGGGCCAAAAGATGGTGTACATTACAGCAGTCAAGTCACCGACACAACTACTTTTGCCATCTCGGAATAAAATGTGTAGGGCAAAAAATTTTATTTCTTAGTTTCAAATACATTCACATATAATGAACTCTTTGTGAAAGAACTCCCAAGGTGGGTAAACGTCTCTATCAGCCGCAGTAGGGTCCCAAATATGGTGTACATTACAGCAGTCAAGTCACCGACACAACTATTTTTGCCATCTCGGAATAAAATGTGTAGGGCAAGAAATTTTATTTCTTAGTTTCAAATACATTCACATATAATGAACTCTTTGTGACAGAACTCCCAAGGTGGGTAAACGTCTCTATCAGCCACAGTAGGGTGTTTGTGCTGATCAACATATTTCTGTCCTAAATTCTCTCGACATTTATAGGTATTGTTAGGGTTTCCCCACATTGACAATATTTCAAATGTAGACGCAAGCTTTTCTTAATTTCTTGGATACCATAAATTGATAAATAATCGAATTTCAAAACGACACTCAAAAATTGAGATACTGAAAAAGGGAAAAATAAATTTTTGTCGACCCTATGTCACCCTATAACACCAGACTTACGCTGTTAAATTAGATTTGATGTAGATCGATCAGTTACATTACATAGACTCCTGTTTTTAAAAATTAAATATTTTATCAACCAATCGCAAGATTTCTTGCTCTTAATTCTGAATACAGCTTTGGGTTCAAAACTGGTTCCCTGTTTGGAATTTAGGCGGATTACGGGGTAGGAAAGTGCGTAGATAGTAATTAAGTCATGAAACGAAATTGACGGCGTCGAAATGTTATCGATGTTGGCAATTGATTTAAGATTTCAATAAAAATATATAAATGATAAGTCAGGATATTTCAGAAAATGTCTTTTGAGTATCGATCAATGATTTTGAATCCGTTAGAACTGTTCTAAAGTTCGAAATGTCAATTTCATTGTTTTCAGAGGTTGATTAATTTTTATACATTATCACATAGCTTTGTATATTTTGAATTGAAGTTTCTGTAAATTCAGTATGTTCTACTGAGGTTACTACAACTTTAGTAACAAAGTTGCTGTAAAGCCCAAGCCGAGGTAATATTATTTATAGTTACTGTAAATTTCGCACCACAGTTACGGTAAATTTTGCACCGAGGTTGCTTTAAATGTAATACCGTATATAATTATTGTAAATTTTGTACCCAGATTCCTGTCATTTACATGTAGTACAGAAGTTAGAAAAAAAATTTCTGGCCCCAATTTTGCCCAAAAATATTTTCTGACCAGCACATTGGTTGAAAAAAATAATCTGGCTCTGACGTTGTCTAGTAGAAAAAAAGCCTGGCTCAACAAAATTTCCCAGAAAAGTGTACTGCGGAAAAAAATAAGCTGGCCCGAAAAGCGGCCAAAAAAATTTCCCGGCCCGGGTAAAAATCCCCCCCCCCCCGAAAATCGACTGGTCCGTGCCTTACCATAAAATAAAGTTCGGAAATAACAGTTGATTTAGATCAGAAATTATTTAATTGCTTATTTGATAAGTACTGTATATATTACTGTACATTCTATAACGAAGTTTTTGTAACTTTCAGTATATACAGTAAGAGACATATCATCTTTGTTGTGATTAATATGGGGTGATAGTAGAATTACTAATCTTTATAATTATTATGTGATGTAAGAAAATCGTTGGAATAGATAATTACGTATACTTCGCTTATAAGTCTTTGATTCCTGTCATAAAAACATTGATGTACTTTGAATTGCCTTTTGAAGCGGACGATAGCAGAGTCTGTAAAGTTCAAAATACCATGAATACCGTGTCATCAAAATGTTTGTGTTATCTAATACCCTGTATAAGAGGTTGTATTCCACACGATACACCGATCTAGAATTAACAAAAAACCCATAAAGTCAGGAAAACCTTTACAAGAATTAATATTTAGGAAAAGTAAAGTTGAAATTACGATCATTTATTTTTTTTAAATTTAAAAATTTTTCTGCGGAAATTTTCCGTACCCCCATGCCTCTAGTTTTTCTTAATTCTTTTTTTCATCAAAAATTACCTATTTTGTCCGTCTATAACAATCGCATATCCGAGTTTTAATATTTACATTTTCCGAACGCACCCTCATCTCATGAATATTATTGACGGATACAGTATTGACGGCTACCGCTATTGACGGATAGTATTGACGGCTAGCTTCACGTTAGTTAAGAACTGATACCTCCAGTATCAAGAGAAACCAAAAAATCTTTTCCCGAAACCTCTCTCCAAAATGAAATAAGGTAACGTGAAAAAAGATATGCTAAACAATACAGAAATACAAAAACCAACACTGTCCTTATTTTTTTTATATCGAACCATCATTGTTTATTTATTCATTTTTTAATCGACTAAGCCGAACCACCACAGCTCAATTTCAAAAGCCACCACGGCTATAAGAAACACCTGTTGCTGTGAATTGCCGTGATTTTAGATTTATGATTTTAGAATTTCCCCTTTCCTCGTTCTTGCTTCGGTATTCGTTTGCCGATGTACTTTATTCAATAAATTTGCGAAAACCACCATGGCTTAGAACCACCTTGGTCCAATAAAATTAAAAAGCCACCACGGCTAAGAACCACCTTGGTTCCATAAAATTAAAAAGCCACCACGGCTTTAGAACCACCACGGTTCAAAAATTAAAAAGCCACCACGGCTAGAGAACCACCACGGTTCAGAAATAAATTAAATGATACCTTTAATTAGAGCTAAATCCAAGATACGTCCAGCACTCTCGAGATCAACTTTGAGAATGAGGCACCACGTGTTCATTTATCACGTGATCTCACTTAGGATAGTATATAATCAAATGCTGTAAAGTGTTTTATGTATAACAATGTACCACATATCCAAGGTATCAAAATACAACTGAAACATGCCTACTCAAGATTCACTATGTGTTGTCTTCGTTTAGGTCGATGCTTTTTAAGTCTTCTAGGGTACTGACAAAAAATTGCGCTGGCAATCAGAAACCCGACACTCTATTTGGAAACTTTAAATATCGTAATTTCAGAAACTTATGTATACCACTATCCCGCATTCGTGACCAATTCATGGATGTATCATCGTTCGCATTAGCAAATAATTCTGCTCAAATAGATGCTAGGGGCCGTCTTGAACTTAGCATGAGGTATGAGCAGAAATCATTTTTAAAGGCCTCATGGTGCTTTAAAGATGAAGAACAACAATACAAGCGTTGTTCCATTAATAACTTTTACGATGTATTTGTAGAGTAATCAAAATGAACAATGAAAGTATATGGAGTACTTAAATGTGCATTTACTCCACATCCTTTTATTGTCTAGTTTGCTTATTTATATCCAATAAACTTTGAAGTAATGTTCACATTTTCCATTTTATACTATAGGAAGATTAAGGCTTCCAAACTATGTTACCTTAAGAACAAGCTCAGGGTCTCGTCAATTGTAATGTCCTCAATTAAATTTCAAATAATTAACAGAGATTTAATCTTTCCCTTTTTTATGCCGCCTCGACAATATTGTTTTATCCCTGTCCGTCTTTTTATCTCCTACAGTTTATATGATAGGAAGTTTTTATTTTACAGATTATTTGGGCATATATTGAAGATGTGCATTTTTGTATTCATTTTGATAGTGGTCCATTTTTCTGAAAAAGATATGTTGTTGAAGTTGGTCGGTTTTCGCGATTTTCTCTTAGAGGGAACACAGTTTGTCCGGACAATACCTACAGTTTTTATGGTAGGAAGTGTTTATTTTACAGATTATTTGTACATATATTGAAGATGTGCCTTTTGGTATATATTTAGATTTTTGTGTATTTTTCAGAAAAATGTACATTTTTGAAGTTAATCATTTTTTATTGAATGTGACATAAATTTTATTTAGTTTGTCCGGGCAACCCCTACTACACTTTCTATGGTAGAAAAAAAAAATTTTCATATCATTTGTACATACATTGAAAATGTGCCTTTCTTATTGATTTTGATGTTGGTGCATTTTTTCTAAAAATATACATAGTTGAACTTTACCGTTTTTTGCGATTTTCGCATAGAGAGTACACGGTTTGTCCGGCCAGGGCGTCCTATCGTTTTCATAGTAGGAAGTTTTAGCTCATTTGTGCATATATTACAGATGTGCATTTTAATATAAATTTAATTATACACTATTGAACCCATTTTTTAAAGAATTTGACATGCAGGGAACACAATTTGTCCGGGAAACTCCACCTACATTTATTATGGTAGGAAATTGTTTTCTATTGCAGATAAATTTTACAAATATTGAAGATGTGCCATTTAGTTTTGATTTTAAAATTGGTGTATTTTTTATGAAAATATGCATTGTTGAACTTGGTCATTTTTTTTTGCTATTTTGACATAGAGGTTTCACAGTAAGAATATGTTTTGCGGGGGCATTACACACACAAACATCATTACTAAGAAACCACTGTTAAATCTGTACTTTGCACGGGGGCAAGTCATCCCATTGTTTAAATTTCTTTCGTTTCATTGATGTTTTACACCAACCTTGCAGTATTTAGCTGTATCAAGGCGATAACTGTTAAGAAGTTGCAAAGTATCAATTTAAAGCCATTAAGCTTGATGCGATTAAAAACGTGTAAAATATTAAAAACATAAAAGATGTTTGTTTTTTTTTTGTTTTTTTGTTTTTGTTTTTTTTTTTGGAAACAATTATTACACATTCCAAGATTGATCTGATATATTTAAATATTACTAAATAAATTATTGCTTTTAAAAATTTAACGATTTTGTCGCAAATGAGAATCAGCAGTATTAAAATCCTGCCTGATATTGGGAAATTCAACACAGTCAATTAAAACGTGTTGAATATAAAAGGACAATTGTATAGAATAAATTTCTGAAATGGCCATACAGCTTATTACAATTATTGCAGTTGGAGTTAACATATGTGTTCTTGTCTCATGTTCATTTACTCCATATCCTTTCATAAAATATTCAGGTCTTTCATCACTGTTAATAATAAAATTATGTGTTGTTCTGGCAATTCCAATACTACATCGGGCCAGCACTACCTGTTCCCTACGGTTTTACAGTAGGAACTAACATGTTAACCGACGTCTGATGGTATTTCGTGCATTTATTTATTCATTAGAAGATCCAATATGGCCTGATTGATTGACCGATTGATTGTTGTTTAACGCCAACTTCAGCAATATTTCAGCTATATCGTGGCGTGAACTGTTGATGATTTTATGAATATATAACTAAAACAATAATAAAAAACGTATGGCTATGTACAGATAAAACAACTTCTAAAAGATAAAATCGTACGCTAAACAATTTAAGATAAATAGATCAGATTTAATGAAATTTAAAACTTGGATAATATAAACTTATATTTTACTATGCAAATTTACAGCTTTATAAAAATTGAATAATTTTGTCGCCTGCGACGTTTGTAAATAATTCTTTAAGAGAATCGGCTGTATGAAATATGCGACGTATATCGGCAACATCAACACAGTCAAGTAAAACATGATGTATTGTGTAAGCACAATTGCATGGAATACACTCAGGTCGATCTTCTTTATTTAAAATATAACCATGAGTTGTTCGTGTATGTCCGATTCGGCACCTTGTCAGAACAACTTGTTCCTTCCGATTTTTTCCAGACGAACCAAGATGTTTACCAACTTCTGATTGTATTCCATGTAATTTGTTATTTATTAGCAAGTCCCATCTTTCTTGCCATATCATTTGGATGTATTTACTTATTAGAGGCTTCATGTCAGTGTACGACACTGGACAATCCGCCACCCCATCATCTAATGCATCCTTTGCCTCCTGGTCAACAACTGTGTTTTCATAGATCCCTACATGACTAGGGATCCAAGTATAAATGACTTCTTTGCCTATACCAACAAGTGACTTGTAGAACTTAACGACCTTAAGAATAACTGTGTGTTTTGTCTTTCGATTTTCAATTGCCAATAGGCACGAGAGAGAATCAGGACAAATCAAGAACTTACTTTTTCGTGATGAAGCAACAAATTTGACTGCTAAGTAAATAGCGTTGGCTTCAGCAGTAAATATGGAACTGGAGAATGGTAGTCGGGGAGTTGCTTCTCGGTCTCCGAAGACAGCTGCACAGGCCACCCTGTCTCAATCCTTAGATCCATCTGTGTATATAGGCAAGTATTCGGGGTGTTCAGATTTAATTCTTGCAAACTCCTGCTGGATAACCAGAGGATAAGTGTCAGATTTTTTATATTTTCGTAGTTCGAAATTAATTGCTGGTTTTGGGTTCAGCCATGGAGGCTTTTTTGGAGTTTGAATTGGTGCTATTTCGTCCAATTGTACATTGGCAGATTCCAAGTGTGGTTGGATACGAAGTCCAAAAGGTTTAATAACATTTGGCCGGTTATCATATACTGTCTTGTGAAGCAATTTGGCCTGAAATAACTTCAAAACGTATTTACTGATTAATGGCTCATGGCAGTTCATTGAATTTGACAATCCGCCATTTCGCCATCTAGTGCATATGTGTCCGCCTGGTCTCTAGATCCCCACATGAATAGGGATCCAAACATATATGACTTCTTTGCTTTTTGCTACAAGAGACTTGTAGATTTCAACTATTTTCAAAATTACTTGGTGTTTTGCTTTACAACTTCCAATTGCCAATAGCCATGATTAGTGAATCAGAACAAACCATGAACTTACTTTTTTGATTGATTGATTGATTGAATATTGTTTAACGTCTACCGAGCAATATTTCAGCTATATCAAGACGAGAACAAGTTTGTAAATAAATAATCACTTTGGGGTATGGAAAGGGTCATGGGACGGGGAAATTCTGACTGGCACTGGAAAAGTAGGGTGAAATCGAATGGGGCGGGAAATTTAGCATTGTAGCCGATCACCTACGGACCCTCAAAAAGAGCTTTCTACAAAGATTCTTTAACGTGCAGGAAGCGTGGCATTTCTTCCAACACGTGGACCTGAGTTTACATCCCATCCGAAAGATGGGTTGTGTATTTATTAATTCCCCCACAACCACGGAATGGGTCCTATTTCTATATCCCGGGGTTCCCTCGGGGTCAGCCCCGTTTAGAAGGGGTCATACCCCGCAAGCCGGAGATACTGGGTCCTAATTCTATACCCCGGGGTTCCCTCGGGGGGGCCTTACTTTTTTGTGATGAAGCTACAAATTCAAGTGCTACATGAATAGCATTTGCTTCAGTAGTAAATATGGAACTAGCGGATGGCAGTCGGAGAGTTGCTGCACGGTCTCCAAAAACGGCTGTAGAAGCCACCCTATCTGTATCCTTAGAGCCATCTGTGTAAATTTGTGAGTATTCAGATGTAATTCCTGCAAAGTCCTGCTGGATAAACATTAGTATCAGTCTTTTTATGCTTGTGTAGTTTATATTGATTTTGGGTTGATGAATGAATATTTTATTCGAACTAGATGGTCTTGTAATAGGTACTTCCACATAGATTGAAGTTTACCTGTTTCCCAAATATTATCAATATTTCAAGAGTTGCTCTAGGAAGATGTTTGAGGAGTTGAGATTGGATATCATCAGGGCCACAGGCCGTGTCATATGCCTTATCCAAGATTGTATGATTGTTTCAATTCATCCATATAAAAAACCCTGTTGTATTCCTTTGTATTTTTAGATTAAAATTTAAGTTTGTTTCGTTCTTTTTGTTCCTTAATTCGCTGGAATGTAGTCCTTGAATGAAGACCTTCAGGCGACATCAAGATGTAAGAGCCCTTCCTTGATAAACTGGAGTTTTCTATGTATCATGTGCGTTTTTGTCACATGTACATTCACTTCATATCCTTTCATTTTTTCTACTAGATACAAGAGAAAACTACCAACTGAGTTGAGGTGGTAGTTTTCTCTGGTATCCTCCTAACCCTTTTTTGCGATTTCTTGTCCGGTTGCCACTAGAAGAAGGTCATTCTTACCGAAACGTTTGGCATTCGTCTTTCTTTTCTCTTCGGATATTTTAAGCTGTTTTTCAATTTGTATATTTGGTGTTATTTTTCTTTTGAATTAACTTCCATAGCATTTTACTTTGTTCATTTGCTTTTCCACAACATTTATTTTATATCATTTGTTTGGTCTGTTGTTGACCATTCATCAAGTCATACAAGTGCAAAACACCGTTTCATGAAATTCGCATTACTTTCATTCAAAGGTGAATACTGCGTTAAATTCTTCTCTACATTAATGTTCATATAATGGCCAATCACCATTGTCTAATTTAAAAGCGCTGTGGCCTTTCTCAAAAAGTAGAATAAAGATGTTGAAGAATTATGGTAAGATAATTCTTATTACGTAAATGGTCACGTACTTTCCAAGAGAAGTTCAAAAGTAGAGATGTGTCGGTTTAAGTAAGGTATATAGCTGAATAAGCCCCATTTCAAGTATGTAAATAAGCGTTTGAACCGTCATGAAAGATACATAAATCCTCCTGCGACATTTTATCCTTTGTCATTCAGCACAGAACTACTCAACGATGGATTTTGTGCTTGAAATCGACTATTATTATAAACGGGGTTGGCAGTTGGTCAGTCAAGTTGACTAAGGCTGAGGTTGAAAACTATATAGAACATAATATCAGAAGAATTTCTCACTGCAACAGCCTGTAGATCGGTATTTAGATCAACAGTACTGTAAACAATATTATTGTTGACAAGAATCTTAAAGCCGCCAGCAGCTCGTTCTTCCACAGCTACCTAGGTGCTGTAGATGGAGAGAGGTTCTTTGTTCTTTACATCTAACGTATCACTTTTTTTCAGGCGTGTTTCCTGAAGACAAAATGCCACAGGATGTTAAGCTTGTATAATATATAAATAACATATAGCTGGGAGAGTGAGACATCAGATTGTTAACCGAGAAAAATTAGTCAACCGATGCAGAGGCTGACAATGTTTTTCGAGGGGTAACAATCTACTAGCTATATGTTATTAACTTTATTATATTGAATGTTTTTTTTTTTAATTTCAATCCTTATTTGAGAATTATTGAACCATGAACAATGTCGCCCTCTGCAACGGGTAACATTTTTTACGAACAAGTATAAGAAGAAGGCAACATTGTTCATGCTAATTTATTCAATATCTGGCATATACTTCTTAACCAATGAGAACACAGAAATTTACATGAAATTTATATGAAGTAAAATAAAGTTATTTCTATAAAATTAATTTTTAATCCTCGGCAATTCCATTGTACATGTATAATGTTGTTCATTGTAGTTGTACTGGTTTCGGGAAAATTTCTTTCGGCTACTGCGATTCGTGTTTTCATAATATTTTTTTGTTTGATTCACTACATTATATTTGGCAATACAGTTTTAACGTCAGTCATTATAATCTCAGACGTATCTCCCTCATGCATAGCTCTGTCCTTAGCTGAATTTTGGTTTTTCTATTTAGACCCTTTTGGTTATTTGTTCTCTACAAGCTTTTAAATGTTTTCGGTGAATGGACTTCCAAATATTTTGGTTTTGATCTGTACTGATGAGACATAAGTTGTCTAAATGCGCATATGCAGAAGATAAATTAACAGTAACTTCGGTATTTTGTTATTTGTTACGTAACGGATGAAGCCATAGAAAGTCTTGGGGAAGACAATGAGCAAGTCATCTATGAGGAAAAATTGTGAAAATGGTGCATTGAGCTTTTCATTTTTCAAACTCGTTTCCTTCGGTTATGTGCATTCGTGTTCAGTCAAATTTTATACGATAATATTCGGGAATAGTTTTTTTGTACGTCATTGTAATTTTTTAAAAATTGAAGCCAAAGGAACCCTCAGGGATGTACAATCACAAAGTCATAAGAAATCAATACTTGTCATGTAATGTTAGTATTACCAACTCCTTCTTCTGCTATTGTTTTATTATTCTCGGCTATGCTTCAAGTCCCTTAGGATAGTTCTGGATTACACTTTTAACACCATTAAACCGAAATTTTAATGGTTTAAGGCAATAGACTTTTTTCTTTTAATCTGAAATCGTGACCTGAAATAAGCAAAGTCTGTCTCGTTCTAGCTCTGGCAATTAATAAAATATCCATGTATAGTAATAAAATTTGTGGCATCACTAGTTAGAGAATACGTTTACGAGAATATACTCATTACGTTAGAGGTCCCGAACTTGACTTCGATTAAAATACAATAATCTAATGATTATCTTTTAATAAGTGTTTTTTTTTTCAATTCATCATGAAACTAAACTCCTCTTACAAAATTACTTCAAAATGCCTCCAATGAAAAATTCGGTTTTTCAATGGTATCTAAAAAATATTAAAATTATTGAAAGTCATATATTTCGCAAAGGGGAGGAGGGGTAATTCCTACTTTTTGACATTTGCATTAAGGAATATTTGAGACTTTTTATACATTTTTCATTAACTGTGAATGAACGGTATGGTGAAAATTAAAAAAAAAAAACCTAAATATGTATAGGATCTTTAATTGCCCAGTTTTTGTGAAATAAAATTATAGGTTTTCATGCAGACAAAATTGAACTAAGTTTTGTTTTCAGCAATGTTTTTATAATAAAAATTCTTTTGTACTATAAAAGAAAAATATGAAAGGATATGGAGTGAATGTACATGTGACAAAACGCACACTATACATTATCAATGACAGGGCTTTCATTCCTGTCTACATCTTGATGTCCCCTGTCAACATTAATGCATGCCTATGATCGCTATTCTGTCATATTTGGTCTGTAAGTCTAGGAATAATCTAGTCTAGGAATACACCACATCAAACCTCAAAACCAACCACGGAGGACTTTGGCTACACGTCATAAAGATCCACGTCTGAAAACGCGGAGCAAAGATGGCTTGGTGTTTTCAATAGTAATTCGTGGATTTTAATGACGCTGAGCCAAAGTCTTCCGCGGTTGGTTTTGAGTTATTATAAGGATGGTATAGGGCTAATTCATGCTGATTCTTCTTTATATACGGTACGATACTTTATGCTTTGTGATTTTTGAATAGAATTTAAGATAGGAGTTGTTTTGTGAATTCTAGATAAAAATAAAAAATCTTTCAGTGAAAGCTTCCCTAATTTTTTCTTGAAACATATTTGTACATATGGGTTTCATACTGCAATTTTAAAGAAAACAAACTGGAAAATTTGGGGCTTTCCCGGGTCTGCTACCTTATTTTCAAGATTTAAAAGGAATGAACATTTCTGCAAATCGGAAACGAATGTATTGATTCTTGAAATTGCAACACATTGGTTTTACTATCATTGTTAACATGATGACTCAATGTTTAAACGTCAAAAAAAAAAAACAAAAAAACAAAAAAAAAAACAAATCCAACAGGGGCGTGGCCTCTTTTTACTTTCTGCATGACTATCAGTACTATTTGTTGAGACTACTGAACTGTTTTCTTGCTTCTGTGTTCAATTCATTACTGCAACACTGAGAAGACTAAAAGTTGTGTTTCTCTTTATTCCGGAAGTCATTAATTGCAATAATTAAACAAACAGTCTGATAAAGTACAAGTACCTACGTAATTTGATTATGAGCAAAATTTCACAAGAGGATCAGAGACCAAGCCTGTATTGCTCACCTGACAAAATACTTCTATGGCATGCCTATGCTGATGACCTTCTTTTTAAACAAAAGGGTGACATGTTAAGCTTATTTTATGACTATTTTATTTGATCAATTATACAAAAAGGATAAGACACAAGTTGTACCAACTTAGGTCTTCTTCTCCTGTATATATTAAAACATTTTTACAATATATTATTATGTGGAGCATGCAATAATAATGGATATGATAAAACTCAATGTATATACACACGAAAAACAAAAACAAAAGAAACAAACGTGTGTGTGAATGCAAAGTCGGTTTTGAATAAAATTACTCAAGATAATACAAATCTTTTCGAGTCTTTGATATAACTGTACACTTGACGGAATATTTCACAGTTAATTTCATAACTTAAACCTGAGTCGCATTTCCTTAGTATGTCCAAGTCAACAACTGCTGTAATTTCCCTTATATTATTAAAAAGAATTTCACGTATGTTTGAATATTTTTTGCAAGCGAAGAAATAATGGTAGGCATCTTCTCTTTGAGCTCCACATGTACATTTAGGACTTGATACTATATTAACTTTAAAAAGATCATAGTTTAAAAATGATGCTGAACAGCGAATTTGTGTCAAAGTAATATTTAGTTTTCTCGGGCCATAATAATAGTGTTTTGGTACCAAATGATATTCCTGCGATTTTCTTCGACTTGACTTTTTGAACTTAGATATTGAATCAATATTACGTACTGATGTGTCAAGTTTATTCCATTCTCTAACAGTAGATGTCACAAATGACGATGAAGTTAGAGAAAGTCGACAAAACGGAATTATTAAATCTTCATCGTTTCGTAAAGGATAGCTTGTTGTACTCTGTATAAATGGTTGAACAAGGCTATTTAAACATGTAGGTGCATTGTCATTTTTAATATTGTAAAAAGTTGCAGTTTTCTCCGTTGTCTTCTCTCTGAGAAAGTTTCCCATCCAGTTTCAACGTATATTTTTTTCAGAATTGGTAAAAATGGGTAAACCTGTTATAATTTGACCAGCTTCAAGTTGAAGTTTTTCTAACTTATTTGAATACATTATACCACAATTATCCCAGATTTCACAGGCATACTCAAAAAGTGGGCGTATATAAACAAGATACATTTATTTCCAAATTCTTTCGACTAAGATTAAATTTCAGTTTTCGTAACATGCCTAAATGTTTTGAGATGTTTTTAATCATCAGGTCAATACGCTCATTCCACTTTGCATCATATGAGAAGGTAATATCGAGATGCTTATGGCCAGAAGTTATTGGAATTTGTTTATTGTTGAAGACAAAATTTAAATCATCTGCTACATTAGTATTGGAAAAAAAATCATAATTTCTGTTTTTTTCGGGATTGAAGGACATAAGCCATTTCTGTGACCAATCACTGAGTCTTATTAAGTCAAGGCTTATAACAGTTTTAATTTCATTAATATTTGCACTAGAATATCCTAAAGATGTATTGTCTGCAAATAATCTACTTAATGACTGGAGCTCGTTACCAATATCATTGATATAAAATAAAAATAAAAGAGGGCCTAACACAGAACCTTGTGGTACACCCGCTTGGACAATTTTCAAATCTGAAGATGATTCTCGATTTATCACTCTTTGTTTTCTTTTATGTAGATAGTTTCGAAACCAATTTAATATGTTGCCCCTTATCCCATATGCGTTTAATTTATGTAGTAGACCTTTGTGCCAAACTTCGTCAAAAGCTTTGGAGAAATCGCAGAAAACGAAACAACTGATTTCCCTTTTCTCTAAAGAATTCGGTATTGAATTATAAAGTTCAAGTAACTGATATACAGTACAGTGTTGCGGTAACAATCCCGATTGATATTCGTATATCAAGTTATTACTAATAAGATGATTATATATATGCTTGTATATGACTCTTTCCATTATTTTACCTACACAACTTATTAGAGATATCGGGCAATAATTTGAAGGGAGAGAAGAATCCATTTTTTGGAAAATAGCTATAACGTTTGCCATTTTCCAAGTTGATGGATACTTATTTTGCTGTGAAGATTGATTAAATCTAATTTTAAGGGGTTTTGCTACTAGAGCCGGAGAGATTTTCAGCATTTTATGGCTTGTTTTATCAGGTCCTGTTGCTTTATTTGGGTCTAAAATTTGAATTATGTCAATAATTTCACTTTCTGTAACACAAATGTCGGAAATTAAGGGGGTAGACCTGGGATAGGAGGAGATAACTCTGTTTTTCACTTTTTTAGTACTTACACAAACAAATACAATCATTACAATAGGTATGATCAAAATTTTGAAATTGTAAAATTTTTACCACACAGCAAACACATGTTCATTTTGTTATAAAAACAAATACCCAACATCCAGTTATTTATAATAAGTGCATTTTATTCTACATTTTTGCAATGCTGTCGAAAGATAATGAAAATATGTAAAAGTCAGATTTCTTCCAAGGGTAATTTATAGCACAGATTCAGCAATTTTATTGATTTTTACCCACTTTATTCTAAATTAAGAAAAATTGGACGGTAGAATTTTATTATATCTTACATATACTAGTTTTCTTTCTATTCTCAGTTTTTGGTGAAAATTAAACGACAGAATTTTTTACAAGAAGTGTCTAAAAGTGATCAAAATAGAGTAAAAATTTCAGCCTAATAATTTTAAATCGAATACAAATTTAATTTGAGCCAATTGTATACACCACAATCTAGTCCTGAACGGCCCAGATAATATTAGAAAACAGGGTAGCTTTGATCACCACTAGACATAAAACGGGACGTTAAAAATTGTTGAAAATTGCTTTAAGTCGACATAAACATGTATATTTTAAAAAATTAAACGAGTGGGGAATTTTAGGCTTCCCAAGGTCTCCCCCTTAAGTTGTTCGTTACAGGTTCAAATTCAGGAAGAGGTACATTTTCTTCATCTAAATTCGAGATAAAATTAAAATATTTGTTTAATAATTCACATTTATCGGAGTCGTCATAGACAATGTCGTCAAGATTTTGATCTTGTATTATATTGCGGAGTGGTGGTATACAGTTATTTCCCTTGTTAGATTTTATTAACATGCGCATAATTTTCCAATACGATTTAGGATTTGAAGAATTATTCAGCAAGAAATTGTCTAAATTATTTTCGAAATTTTCTTTTGCATATTTTTTCATGTTATTGACCTTATTTCTTTGTTTTTGTATTTAATTTTATCACTTTCTCTACGATATTTGAGTACTTTTTTTCTAAGCTTATCCCTAATTCGAATTTCCTTTTTAATTGAATAGTTTAACCACGGCTTATCATTATCCCGAACTAATATTGTTTTTGTAGGAATACACTATCTTGATATTTCAAGAAATAGTTTAGTAAATTCGTCGCACATGTTGTCAACATCACTGAAATTTTCAAACTTATCTGTCCAATTAATTTCATTTAACTTTTGATTGAATAAATCAGTATCAATTTGATCGTATTGCCAGATTTCACGTGTAAATGATATCTGGGTTGACTTCTTGCTTTGAATAATTGTAACAGCACCATTATTTATACATCCAGGTAATTCAAGTACATCTGAATAAATATTGTTAAAAAGAGTCTCTTAAAATAATGTATGATCAAGCAAAGTTGAACTGTTACCACTCACCCTAGTTGGCTTTTCAA
>MJUU01038502.1:0-48970 GCA_002080025.1 Modiolus philippinarum | reverse complement strand
GATTTAGATAAAATCTAAATTTTATGGTTTCCGGATGATAACTTCACTTAGCTTTGTGAGAAAATTCTTGCAAATACTAGGATTGCCTATGGGCGCTGGTATCTTTTGTGATGAGCAGATCACCTTTTTCTAGTTTTCATAAACGTATACTTATTTCAGACATTCTAATGTTAAAAGTGGCATTTTGTATGTGTATATCTACCATGCTGTCATAAATTTCTGCGGTAAAGAAAGGTATATTTCAATTGGTATGACTGATGCCAAATCCTGTTGTATTTCAATGCAATAAACTATTATTAAACCAAACTTGGGATAAACACTAAAAATTTAGTTTTTGAAAATATTTTGTAGGTGGTGTCAAAACTTAAACATTGCATTAATATGTACTACGGAATTTACTCGCTTCATTTGGAATGACAGTACTGTCCAGCTGTAAACCCCATCATTAACAAAAATATGTCAAAATTGCATTATTAGCCAAAGTAAATTAGTTTCAAAGAACAGAAAAGTATTTGAGTACGGGATTTACCAATTTTAGCAGTGCATTAAAAGTTGAACAATGAACTTCAAAATTGACTGTTGCTACATGTTATATTTCCCATTTTGTAAATTCAAAATTTCAAAATGTATCTATAGAAGTTATAGATACATTTTGAAATTTTGAATTTACAAAATGGGAAATATAACATATATATCGTCATTATCAGTTTCCAATATTATTGGGAAACAGTTACAATTGTCATCAAATATTTTACACTTAGTTTTTCCTCTACATTTTGGCTACATTTGCATTTGTTCACGAAAACCATAAAAATATCGAATTTTAAATTCTGCATGAAAATTGTGAAAATCTGGCTTTAATTCGTAAAGTTATGTATTAACAGTTTTCGTAGGAGCTGGTTTATAGTTAAAGGTATGCTTAAATCAAAATTCAGGTCTTCTAGATGTATTTTATAGTCTCTAATCCTCTGATATTTGAATACAGTGCACCTACATTGTTTTGATTTGGGTATCTTAGTTTTTTAATTGACATTGCTTAATCTGAACAAGGCCTTATCAATTGATTCTATGTCTGACACTAGTGAACGCATAGATTTATAACATAAACCATCTTAAAAAATTAAAACTACACGACAAAGGATCGTTTGAAATCAATAAACAAATGATACATTATTTTAGACATTTTGTTATGTTGCATCAATTTGAAATACATGGCGGAGATTAAATTTACACCAAACCATGTCCCTTACTTTTCTGGAAACTGATGAGAATGAAAATAAAGTATAAAACCCGAAGAACTTGGACGATGATTAACAGAATGACAACAAACTTGAGAGAAAAATGAGACACACAATATACTAGAAATTGGTAGTCGGAAAATGCTCGCGGTTTCGGCTCCTGCTGGAAATTATACTGTCGCGTGACAAAACCAGTATCGTACCCACTATTTCTATGTTTCTTGATTTTTTAGCTGTCGACAGTATATCCGTTAGAAACCAGTAATGACACAGTATCTTCAGAATCGGTCTAGCGGATTTGTAGAAACATCAAGAGGAGAATGCACAAATTGAAAATGATGCACTTAAAAACATGATCATGTGGTGTGTTTTTCTTTCAAGTGTCAAAAGGCATATTTAATACGGCATTTCATTTACTTCGAAATTAACAATTTTTGGCAGTATATCAATGTGGTTTTTAGACAGTTGTGTTGTTTCAGTCTATCCAGCAGTGGTTAGTGCAAACGCCTTGAAAGATACAGATTTTTTTCTAGACATTCCATATATTCCAATTCTACTCTGAGCCGGTAACTGACAATTAATACTAACTGGAATTTATGCAAGTTGTGCATTCTTTCGCCCGTAATAGACTTCATACATTTTTGTTTTTTCCATTCGTAAATGTTAGATTCCATTTGCCTTTGAATACGTAATCTATATATTATTTATTTAGTCTCGGAATTTCTGCATACATAAGCTCGGTTCGTTCCCATATCGCATAACCAAATTTTATTTGTTAAACACACAGTCACTCGAAATTATACTATGTTCACAAGTGTATACATGTAGTTTAATATAGCTATACTAAAAATAAAGTAGCTGTGATATATAATTGCATAGAAATGCGAGACAAATGGTTCCATATTACCATATACAATATTAGAAAAATGCACTAAGTTGGTAAACAGGAGACAAGTATAATTCATTACACTCCTACCTTAGAGCAGGCGTATACATAAAAACGCAGATAGATTTCTTTTAAAAACTGCATTTTAGACATGAATTTCATTCAATCATTTGACACTTCGTATCTTGAAGAAATTTACACATCTTTTTAGATGCTATCAATCTGGAGTTTTCGGTTAAACGACTAATACAATGTTCAAAAATTTACTTTCTTGTGTGTTCCGCCGTTCATGGAAGTTGCAAAAAGTTAAATTTTCGAAGTGGCCGCAGTCTTCGACCAAAATATACTCATTGGAATTTACTTTTATTATTGTTTTTCCATTCATTGAAGATAAAAATATTTTGGTCGAAGGGTGCGGCCAAACTGAAAATTGAGAAAATATGTTGGAAATGTACCGATTTTTCTCAAAATCTCCATACTTGCGTAAGCGGAAAACGTCATAACCCATTATAACGTCATCGAAATGCGAGTACGAAACACATACGAAACGTTCGATACATATGGATGGAAATGGTGACCTATTAACATTAATATGCGACAATTAAATTTTGGTCAAAATCCTGGGCCATTTTTGGTCCTTTGTGGCTCTACTCCTTTCAGTGGGTTAAAGAATTTAAATCATCTGTAAAGAAATCAAGTCTTAATATTCAAGCTGGATTTGATCTTTTGCATCCAGAAACGATATTTTGCTTGTCGCTTTGTCTCATTCCAAAATTTATTTTGGTCAATGGCGACAACTTGCATTTCTGTCCAGCTATGTCAAATGCTGTTGAAATGGACAGCTGTAGCCTGTGCTAATTCTTTTTTCTGTATGTGATTACGGTGTAGATTAATGCGGAGATTTAGTGAGTTCTTTGTTTCACCGATGTATTGTTGTTGACATACCGCACACGTAATCAAATAAATTACATTTTCCGATTTACAGGACAAATTAGCGAAGATTTTGTAATTCTCGCCAGTTGCTGTGCTCTTGAACGTCGATGATGTGGAACTGTTTTTGCACAAAAGACAACGTTTGTCTTTGCAGGTCTTAAATTGTCCTATTTCTGTTGATTTGGGGTTGGCTTTAACAAGCATATCCTTCAAGTTCTTGGGTCTGCGAAATGATATAAGTGGTGGTTCGGGGAAAAGGGCTTTCATTTTAGGTGACCGACAAATCTGGGAGTTGCGGATGGAAGGTCGTAACGAATGGAATACGTGAATTTCTTTTCTTTTTATTCTTGTATTGCAACAACTGTTTGCGTTCTAAAGTTGAAACCTTTTCAACTGTTTTTTGCACTTTGGGTGCTTTGTAACCCCTATTAACTAAATGGTCTTTTAGTTCTTTAGTCCTCCCGTTGAATGTTTGGTCATCCGAACATATCCGACGTAGTCGGGTGGAGAGACTATAAGGGATTGCATCGACGCAGTGTCTTGGATGACAACTACTCGGTAGCAGATATGCGTGCATATCGGTAGGTTTAGTGTGTAAATCAAAGCTTATTTTTCCATCGGCAAGTGTTGAAGTAGTGTCGAGGAATACATTTGATATTTCCGATATGTTGGCGGTGAATTTGATCGATGGATGGTAACTGTTTAAAAATTCGATAAATTCGTCAAGATGTTGTCTAGTATCTGTCCATTTCATTTCAATGTCATCAATGAAACGGAACCAACTATAAGGCTTAAAGGGGGCTTCCTGGAGCATACGCTTTTCTAAATCGCCCATGAATATATTGGCATAAGATGGAGCTACTCGCGTTTCCATAGCAATCCCATTAACTTGAAGAACATTTTCATTGTTAAAAACAAAGTTGTTACGTTCTAATACAAGACGCAGAAGATGAACTAAGAATCTGTTGATGGTGATTGAATAGGCCTAGTATCCATACTTTTCGACATGCGTCTATTCCCTCTTCATGAGGAATGTTTGTATATAGAGATATCACATCTAAAGTTACAAGGAGTGTATGAGGAGGAAGATTTTCAGATGGTGTTTTATTTATGTAATCTGTAGTGTCTTTGATGAAGGAAGGGAGACATTCAACAAAGGGTTGCAGCTGAAGGTTCAAAAAATGAGAAATTTTTTCCGTCGGGTGACCAATACAGTTAACAATAGGGCGCCCTGGGATCCCTTCCTTGTGGATTTTTGGTAAGAGGTAGAACAAACCAGCTCTTGGATTTTCAGGAAGTAGGCCATCAAATGTTTCTTTCTCGATTTCTTCATTATCCGGCATGGATCGCAGTGCTGATTTAATTTCTTCGCTGTATTTTTTGGTAGGATCATTTTTTATTTTCTTATAAAATGCAGGTTGGGAGAGCTGGCGGTTGGCTTCGCTAATGTAGTCGTCGGTGTTCATAACGACTACTGTGGACCCCTTGTCTGCTTTTTGATGACGATGTCCTCTCTTTTTTCAAGATTGTGCAGAGCTTCTTTTTCATTTTGTGACAGATTAGAAACAGGGGGTCTTTGACGTGGTAGTTGGCGTTCCACTTCTTTTGGACAGCTTCGATGTATGATTCCAAGGCTTTTGATTTACTGCACTTGGGTGTCCAGGTACTCTTTTTTCTAAATATGCTAAAGTTTTCTGAGTCTGTATCTGAATCAGAATGCTCAGAAATTTCATCCTCTTCATCCCTATGAGAAAAATATTCTTTTAAACGCAACCGCCTAAAGAAAGAGTGCATGTCTTCCCTGAGTGTATTGGTATTAAGACGGCTTGGTGTTGGACAGAAGCCGAGTCCTTTAGAAAGCAGGGATTCTTCATCTTTTGACAGTGGAGTCGTAGATAAATTCAAAACAGGCGATTTATCAGTTGTAACATTAGTTTCTCTCCTCTTAAAGCGTCTGTTTCTGCTTTTCTTTTGTTCTTTGTTGTTTTCAAGAGGTACATACATTGGTAGAACATGTTTGATGTTGTCTCTTTCAAATTTCTGTCTCTTTTTTGCTTCCAAATTAGTATTGTGTTTACTAATAAAGTGAGATAATTTGCCCAAATAAACGGAGAACTCAGTTGGTGAACATGAATTCTTGAGAGAGTCTCTGGTTTTTACAATTTTGTTTTCAAGAAATTGAATTTGACTTAACGAATTGTCTCTTAAAAGACTTAAAAGTTTTTTTGAACAAACATCTAAAGTTGTATTCCATTTAGCGTTAAAATACTGTGAAGTAGGACCGATGTTATGCGTTGCTTTAAGCTGAAGACCTTTAGGAATTATGTTGTTAAATAAATAGGTTTGATAATTTTGATAATGATGTTTAAGAGAAGAAACTTTTTTACTATCTGTCTTCAACGAATTGAAAATTTGTTTATGATCCATTGTAAGGTCGGAATACAATGTACAATGCACGTCAAAAATATTTTATTTAAAAGCAAATAAATCAGAAATTTGAAAGAAAAATAATAAATATAAACAAAATAAAATTATAAAAAAGGAATTAATGTGGATCAAAAGATACAGTTGCTGTAACTATTGCAAAAACATCTATAAACAAAGCAACAACACAGAAATTCCCGACGTACTGGATTCGGAAGGATGAGAAAAAATAAAACAAACAATAGACGAAAGTGAACAGTACACAATTAATTCAGTTGATATTTCGACAACTATCCGTGTCTTTATCAAAACACAATAAAAACAAAAATAAAATCAAACAAAAACTATGTACAAAAGTAAATCTAAACGAACTGTTCAGAACTACATTCTGGACGCTGGTTAACACAAATGTAATACGAGATGAATGCCCGGAGGGAAAATGGGAAAACATTTTGTCAGTAATTGTACATCGGTAAAAATATTTAACAAAATCAATAATTGAAGTAAATGGATGTTTCGTTAAGAATTATATCTGTAATTTAAAATGGTGTTTTTAAAAATATAACAAATTTCAGTGGGTTAAAGAATTTAAATCATCTCTAAAGAAATCAAGTCTTAATATTCATGATATTCAAGCTGGATTTAGTCTTTTGCACCCAGAAACGTTCTTTTGCTTGTCGCTTTGTCTCATTCCAAGATTTATTTTGGTCAATGGCCACAACTTGCATGTCTGTCCAGCTATGTCCAATACTGTTGAAATGGACAGCTGAACCCTGTGTTAATTCTTTTTTCTGTATGTGATTATGGTGTAGATTAATGCGGAAATTTAGTGAGTTCTTTGTTTCACCGATGTATTGTTGTTGACATACCGCACACGTAATCAAATAAATTACATTTTCCGATTTACAGAACAAATTAGCGAAGATTTTGTAATTCTCGCCAGTTGCTGTGCTCTTGAACGTCGATGTTGTGGAACTGTCTTTGCAGGTCTTAAATTGTCCTATTTCTGTTGATTTGAGGTTGGCTTTAACAAGCATATCCTTCAAGTTCTTGGAGCTGCGAAATGATATAAGTGGTGGTTCGGGGAAAAGGGCTTTCATTTTAGGTGACACATGCAGGACTTTCATGCATTCACGTGTGATAGCTGACAAATCTGGGAGTTGCGGATGGAAGGTCGTAACGAATGGAATACGTGAATTTCTTTTCTTTTTATTCCTGTATTGCAACAACTGTTTGCGTTCTAATGTTGAAACCTTTTCAATTGTATTTTGCACTTTGTGTGCTTTGTAACCCCTATTAACTAAATGGTCTTTTAGTTCTTTAGTCCTCCTGTTGAATGTTTGGTCATCCTAACATATCCGACGTAGTCGGGTGGACCGACTATAAGGGATTGCATCGACGCAGTGTCTTGGATGACAACTGCTCGGTAGCAGATATGTGTGCGTATCGGTAGGTTTAGTGTGTAAATTAAAGCTTATTTTTCCATCGGCAAGTGTTGAAGTAGTGTCGAGGAATACATTTGATATTTCCGATATGTTGGCGGTGAATTTGATCGATGGATGGTAACTGTTTAAAAATTCGATAAATTCGTCAAGATGTTGTCTAGTATCTGTCCATTTCATTTCAATGTCATCAATAAAACGGAACCAACTATAAGGCTAAAAAGGGGCTTCCTGGAGCATACGCTTTTCTAAATCGCCCATGAATATATTGGCATAAGATGGAGCTACTCGCGTTCCCATAGCAGTCCCATTAACTTGATTTTTGATTGATTTTATGTTTGTTTTTATTGTGTTTTGATAAAGACACGGATAGTTGTCGAAATATCAACTGAATTAATTGTGTACTGTTCACTTTCGTCTATTGTTTGTTATATATATATTGTATATATACATAAATACAATGTAAACATCTAATAAAGGCTGGTTTTTCACATCCCTTATATATTACAGTAATGTTTTACATAAGAGAAAAAAAATGCTTAAACTCGCCTAATTAACCTAATAAAACCTTCAGATCCTCTAATTCATAAGGGTTATAATTACGGTATTGTCGTCAAGTCATTACGTATGGCCTTCTTTGGTATTAACATTGATTTTTTGATAGGGTCTTTGCATCTTAACTAAACACATTTATTTCGTATTGCAAGGGCACGGGCTATGAAGTCTAGTGTATGCATGAAATCATTATGCTAAACCCCTAACGGGAAGGGATCTTGGTGGAAGCTGTATACTGAGGGTACATAATTTTATTTGTCAATTTGTAATGCATCTGGAGCTGACATGCCAGTTAACTGCTAGTAGTTTTTTTATGATTCATGTTTATGTCCGTATATTTAGTTCTTTCAGTTTCATTTTTGATAATTGACTCAGCCTCAGTTTTTACAAGGACTAACAAAGAAAAAACAAAAACATTTAATCCAGTCCTTTAATTTCAGATTCCGCTATGAAGACGATGTACTTTCTCTTAATAATCCAAAATTCAAGGAATATTTACACCAGATCTATCCCAATGACCTTGAAATTAAAGAGATTACTGATGCACCTACTTCAGCTTCGTACTTAGATCTTTTAATATACATTGACAAAGATGGACGTTTGAAATCTAAGCTGTATGACAAACGTGAAGATTTTAACTTCCCAATTTTGAACTTTCCCTTTCTGAGCGGCAATATACCTACCTCTCCAGCTTATGGAGTGTACATTTCGCAGTTGATTCGTTACTGTGGTACATGTGTATACACCGATTTTTTGAAAAGAGCAAAAACACTGTCGTTAAAGCTGCTTAGTCAGGGATTTGTTCAGCCTTTGTTACTTTCATCCCTGCAGAAATTCTATGGCCGCCACCATGACATCATTTCCAGATATGACGTGTCTGTGTCCCAAATGAAAACGGACATTTTCAGCTGGATTTCACGTCTTCACGGATTTGACATAACCGCAATTGACTCAACCCTGGATTGACTCACTGATAGTGTGACGGTTGCCGCTAGCGGAGCAGGACATGCTTACACTTCTGGAGCACCTGATGTCACTCCCGGTTTTCATGGGAGTTCACACTATGAGTGCCTTAGGTCTAAATGTTATTTTTTTTTTATTTCCGTGCATTGTAGCTGTCTCGAGTCTTTGTTTTGTCTTTTTTTTCTGTTGCCGTTTTTGCCATGTCTTTGGACTTCGATTTTTGTAGTCATCGCTTCCCTTGTTTCTTCGGTATTCTACTGCCGTTTCAGTCCAGTTGCTAACTGAATTTTACTGTTGTTTCTATTGTTTTTTTATTTATCACATGACTAAGGGGAGGGTTTAGGGCCAATAAAACTAGTTTAACCCCGCTGCAGCAGGTTTGCACCTGTCCTATGTCCTAAGTCAATTTATTAAGCTTTTGCGTGTCTTGTCTGTTTTCTACATAGTTTACTTTATGTCTACATAGGAGTGTAGGATGGTGTGTTTTCGCTGAACTTGATTACTCTTTATTTAGGAACCGACTCCGACCTGCCGTTGGGTATGGGTTTCCTCTCCGAATATTGAAGATCTTATGGCGGCTTTGCTTTGTTATTACTCCCCCTTGGGTCGTTGTCTCTTTGACACATTCCCCGTTTCCCATCTTTTTTCTTTTATTACTATATGTTTAAGTTGCCACTGTCTAGGAGTAAGCAGGCACTTAAAGTAATGAAATTTTAAATACGACCAACAGAGCATTATTTTGCTTAAATTTAAGTGTTTTCGAAGGAAAAGATCTTTAAATGCATCCTCCATATGTCCCATGCTGAACTATGTTCTCCATATGCGGCCATCTTTGCTGAGGTAGGAACATAAGAAATCACTAAATCTTACAGGTAGGACCAAAGGATTAAAAGTTAAACCAAAATCGTTCAAGAGATTTTAGAGGAAAAGATATTTCAATGCATGTTACAAAGGGTCCAATTTGAAGCTATGTTCCTCCAAGGCAGCCATTTTAGAAGAGATGCAAAACCTGGACGTATGTAGAAATCGTAGTCCGTGATTAGCTGAACACTTTCGTAAGACAAACTTAACCTTAATCTCGAATTAGTTTAGAAATATAAGTGAAAACCTAATAAATTGTGAAAATTCAAAATAAACGGGGCAATAACTCCTTATTGGTTGTCAAGTCATCTTTTCTGCAAACTAACAGGACATATAGATTTACTATGATATCTGTAACGTTATTATTATTATTTTTTTGTCTTTTTGTTTTTTGTTTTTTTAGTTAAAGGCAAAACCAAAATGTTCTATTTATAGTAAGTGCAGCCATGTTTGCCATCCGACTGAATCAAAAGTAGGAAAGTTTCATTGTTGTAAAATTTCAAACCATATGACTAGGAAATTTCATAAAAGAAGATTTTTGAAAGGATTTACAGAAGGACTACGACGGACGGCCGACAAAAAGTGATTGCAAATGCTCGCATGGCCTTCGGCCAGGTTGTAAATACGTGATAGCTTTGACAAGAAAAACAAAATTTCTGTTCATTGCATAAATACCGTTTTAATATCATGGTTGTTGTTTCTGAACACCAATTACGAGTTGTTATGTGTATTTTAGGTGAGAGTTATATATGTAGCAGGTTCAATTTGAATTCAGGACAGATAATCCAACTCATAACGCTTTATAATATCAATTCCAAACAATGAGACGAAATTTAACATAAAACAATTTCCACACTTTGTTTTTCCATAAAACTAGTGTTCTGTCGATGTTTAGGTTATTTTTTGAAAATTTTGAGCAAGATGATATTATTTTAAATAATGAAATACCAGATTTTGCTGTCATTTTAAAAAAGCGACCCAATTCCTGTCTCTTTTCAAACAGATAAGGATTTATTAGGTTCGTATACTGTAAAATTGTCCAAATACTGATTCCCGATGTAAAAAGTTTCTTCCCCTGACATTTTCATTTGTTTTAAATCAGTAAAATTTGATCATTTCTTTCAAGGGTTTTCATTTTCAGAAAATTATTATTATTATTGTGAAGCATAGCATTCTGTAACTTTTGGTAAAAGAAATTCTCTATTTACTCGTTTTTGAAGCATTTTCCACGGCAACTGAAAGATCCAACATCCATTACAACCCATAACAGAACACCATTCAAAAAAAAAAAATTGGGCAGAGGTTCCCCTTATAATCAAAGTAATACATATTGCTGAAATTAAAACATTCAGAGCACATTTCAAATAAAATTCAAAAATCTAAATGGCACCAGGGTGCACATGCCGAGTTGCAACTTCATACATTAATAACCAAATTAATGCAGACTTTTGAAAGTAATTCTTCACAAACAAAATATTTCTATATTTTATATCTATTATCTATCCAACCTATAATATCCAAAATTCTAAAAATTCATAAGGTCAAATATCATCAGGAAACCATGAATTTTCCAAAGGATTGGAAAAAAAGGCTTTCTCCCCAGTCCTATATCCAACATATCCAAGTTTTATTTCAATTGAATGTAAACTTTTGAGTTATCATCCGGACATCAAATTTTTCTGAAATTTCCGTCACCATGACCTTGACCTTTGACCTACTTTCTCCAAAATTTATAGGATTCATCCCCTCCTAGAACCAAACAGCATATCTAAGTTCCATTTCAATTGCATGTAAACTTTTCTAATTATCATTCGAAAACCAATTTTTCTTAAATTTTCAGTCACTGTGACCTTGCCCTTAATCCTACTTTCTCCAAAATCAATAGGTTCCTCCCCTTCTGGTATCCAACAACATATCCAAGTTTCATTTCAACTGGATGTAAACTTTTCGATTTATCATCCGGAAACCAATTATTTCTTAAATTTTTATTCCATTTGAAGTCACTGTGACCTTGACCTTTGCCCTTCTTTCTCCAAAATCAATAGGGTTCCTCCCCTCCTGGTATCCAACAACATATCCAAGTTTCATGTCAATTGGATGTAAATTTTTCAAGTTATCATCCGGAAACCAAATTTTTCTGATATTTCCAGTCTATTTTCAGTCACCATGACCTTGACCTTTGACCTTCTTTCTCCATAATCAATAGACTTCCTTCTCTCCTCATATCCGACAATATATCCAAGTTTCATTTCAATTGGATGTAAACTTTTGAGTTATCATCCGGAAACCAATTTTTCTGAAATTTTCAGTCTATTTTCAGTCACTGTGACCTTGACCTTTGACCTACTTTCTCCAAAAACAATAGGGTTCCTCCCCTCCTGGTATCCAACAACATATCCAAGTTTCATTTCCATTAGATGTAAACTTTTCGAGTTATCATCCGGAAACCAAATTTTTCTGAAATTTTCAGTCTATTTTCAGTCACAGTGACCTTGACCTCTGACCTACTTTCTCCAAAATCAATAGGATTCCTCCCCTTCTGATATCCAACAACATATCCAAGTTTCATTTCAATTCGATGTTAACTGTTCGAGTTATCATCCGGAAACCAAATTTTTCTGAAATTTTCAATCTATTTTTAGTCACTGTGACCTTGACATTTGACCTACTTTCTCCAAAATCAATAGGGTTCCTTCCCTTCTGGTATCCAACAACATATCTAAGTTTCATTTCAATTGGATGTAAACTATTTGAGTTATCATCCGGAAACCAATTTTTTCTGAAATTTTCAATCCATTTTAAGTCACTGTGACCTTGACCTTTGACCTACTTTCTCCAAAATCAATAGGGTTCCTCCCCTCCTGGTATCCAACAACATATCCAAGTTTCATTTTAATTGGATGTAAACTTTTCGAGTTATCATCCGGAAACCAAATTTTTCTGAAATTTTCAGTATATTTTCAGTCACTGTGACCTTGACCTTTGACCTACTTTCTCAAAAATCAATAGGGTTCCTCCCCTCCTGATATCCAACAACATATCCAAGTTTCATTTCAATTGGATGTAAACTGTTTGAGTTATCATCCGGAAACCAATGTTTGACGCCCGCCCGCACNCATCACCAAACCAATAGCCGAGTTCAACTTCGTTGCAACTCGGCTAAAAATTTTGGCAGAGGTTTCCCTTAAAATCAATAGGGCCGTTGTATGTTCCATAAAAACTATGTTCCAGATGGTGGCCATCTTGGATGAGTTACGGACCTACCAGATACATTTTTGGATGGGATCACCTAAGAACAATTGTGGCTTAGTTTGGTTATAATTGAACTAGTAGTTTCTGAGAAGATCTTTGAATGTATTTTCTAAAGGGTCCAATGTTAAAACTATTTTTCCGCTGGCTGACATCTTGGATATAGCATGAACCCCAAAAACTCTATTTTTGTAAGGGAGCACCCAAGGACTATTGTGACCAAGTTAGGCCCCAATTGGCTTAAAAGTTTCAGAGAAGAATATCTTTGAATGTGTTTTCCCAAAGGGTCCAATGTTAAAACTATGTTTCCCGCTGACACCATCTTGGATATCGCGTGGACCTAAAAACACCTATTTAGTAAGGGACCACCAAAGGACTTTTGTGGCCAAGTTTGGTGCCAATTGGCTTAGTAGTTGCAGAGAAGATCTTTGAATGTGTTTTCCTAAAGGGTCAAATGTTAAAACTATGTTTCCCCCTGGCGGACATCTTGGATATTGCGCGGACCTGAAAAACACCTTTTTTGTAAGGGACCACCAAAGGACTATTGTGGCCAAGTTTGGTGCCAATTGGCTTAGTAGTTGCAGAGAAGATCTTTGAATGTGTTTTCCCATAGCGTTCAATGTTAAACTGTTTCCCAATGGCGGCCATCTTGGATATTGCGCGGACCTGAAAAACACCTTTTTTGTAAGGGACCACCAAAGAACTATTGTGGCCAAGTTTGGTGCCAATTGGCTTATTAGTTGCAGAGAAGAAGATCTTTGAATGTGTTTTCCCATAGGGGCCTATGTTTCCCCCTGGCGGAAATCTTGGATATTGCGCGGACCTGAAAAACACCTTTTTTGTAAGGGACCACCAAAGGACTATTGTGGCCAAGTTTGGTGCCAATTGGCTTATTAGTTGCAGAGAAGAAGATCTTTGAATGTGTTTTCCTATAGGGGCCAATGTTAAAACTATGTTTCCCGATGGCGGCCATCTTGGATATCGTGCTGACCTGAAAAACACCTTTTTTGTAAGGGACCACCAAAGGACTATCATGGCCAAGTTTGGTGCCAATTGGCTTGGTAGTTGCAGAAGAGATCTTTGAATGTGTTTTCCCATAGGGTCCAATGTTAAAACTATGTTTCTCGCTGGCGGCTATCTTGGATATTACGCGGACCTGAAAAACACTTTTTTGTAAGGGACCACCAAAGGACTATTGTGGCCAAGTTTGGTGCCAATTGGCTCAATAGTTGCAGAGAAGATCTTTGAATGTGTTTTCCCATAGGGTCCAATGTTAAAACTATGTTTCCCGCTGGCGGCCATCTTGGATATTGCGCGGACCTGAAAAACACCTTTTTTGTAAGGGACCACCAAGGACTATTGTGGCCAAGTTTGGTACCAATCGGCTCAGTAGTTTCAGAGAAGAAAATCTTTGAATGTGTTTTCCCATAGCGTCCAATGTTAAAACTATGTTTCCCGCTGGCGGCCATCTTGGATATTGCGCGGACCTGAAAAACACCTTTTTTGTAACGGACCACCAAAGGACTATTGTGGCCAAGTTTGGTGCCAATCGGCTCAGTAGTTTCAGAGAAGAAAATCTTTGAATGTGTTTTCCCGTAGCGTCCAATGTTAAAACTATGTTTCCCGATGGCGGCCATCTTGGATATCGCGCGGACCTGAAAAACACCTTTTTTGTAATGGACCATCAAAGGACTATTGTGGCCAAGTTTGGTGCCTAATTGGCTCAGCAGTTGCAGAGAAGATCTTTGAATGTGTTTTCCCATAGCGTCCAATGTTAAAACTATGTTTCCCGCTGGCGGTCATCTTGGATATTGCGCGGACCTGAAAAACACCTTTTTTGTAAGGGACCACCAAAGGACTATTGTGGCCAAGTTTGGTGCCAATCGGCTCAGTAGTTTCAGAGAAGAAAATCTTTGAATGTGTTTTCCCATAGCGTCCAATGTTAAAACTATGTTTCCCGATGGCGGCCATCTTGGATATCGGGCGGACCTGAAAAACACCTTTTTGTAACGGACCACCAAAGGACTATTGTGGCCAAGTTTGGTGCCTAATTTTCTCAGTAGTTGCAGAGAAGATCTTTGAATGTGTTTTCCCGTAGGGTCCAATGTTAAAACTATGTTTCCCGATGGCGGCCATCTTGGATATCGCACGGACCTGAAAAACACCTTTTTTGTAAGGGACCCAGTAGTTGCAGAGAAGATCTTTGAATGTGTTTTCCCATAGGGTCCAATGTTAAAACTATGTTTCCCGCTGTCGGCCATCTTGGATATTGCGCGGACCTGAAAAACACCTTTTTCGTAAGGGACCCAGTAGTTGCAGAGAAGATCTTTGAATGTGTTTTCCTGTAGGGTCCAATGTTAAAACTATGTTTCCCGATGGCGGCCATCTTGGATATCACCCAGACCTGAAAAACACCTTTTTGTAAGGGACCACCAAAGGACTATTGTGGCCAAGTTTGGTGCCAATTGGCTCAGTAGTTGCAGAGAAGAAGATCTTTGAATGTGTTTTCCCATAGGGGCCAATGTTAAAACTATGTTTCCCGATGGCGGCCATCTTGGATATCGCGCTGACCTGAAAAACACCTTTTTTGTAAGGGACCACCAAAGGACTACTGTGGCCAAGTTTGGTGCCAATTGGCTCAGTAGTTGCAGAGAAGAAGATCTTTGAATGTGCTTCTCATAGGGTCCAACGTTGAACCTATGTTTCCCGCTGGCGGCCAACTTGGATAATGCGCGGACCTGAAAAACACCTTTTTTGTAAGGGACCACCAAAGGACTATTTTGGCCAAGTTTGGTGCCAACTGGCTCAGCAGTTTCAGAGAAGATCTTTGATTGTGCATTCCCATAGGGTCCAATGTTAAAACTATGTTTCCGGCTGGCGGCCATCTTGGATATCGCACAGACCTAAAAAACACCTTTTTTGTACAGGACCACCAAAGGACTATTGTGGCCAAGTTTGGTTGCAATTGGCCAAGTAGTTTCAGAGGAGAAGATCTTTGAATGAAAAGTTTACGACGGACGGACGGACGTACGACAGCCGACGGACGCAAAGTGATGGCAAAAGCTCCCCCTGGCATAGCCAGGTGAGCTAAAAATGCTCAATTGTTTCTTCTTGAGATTTACAAAAAGAACAGAGCTTAGTATCTATAATTTTGATTTTAAATAAAAAGGAATTGGTTGGAATAATTCCGAGAAAGAACTTGAACTGACAGTGTGTAAGATATATATCCAGACAACAACTTTTCCATAGAATGAAATAGTTTGACCAGTTAGCTATTTCACATCCAAGTATTTCTCCCCATTTATAAAAGACTTTTTTTAAACTTTTTTTTTCTATTTGATACAATTTTCCTTTTAAAAATCATCTTCCATAATAATGTTTGTTCAGTTTTCTTTAATACAATCTTTGAATACTTTTGGAATTGTGATAAAAGAGAATAATGTTTTAAGAAATTCCCTATTTGAATTTTCTTTTATTTGATCATAAGAGTATAAATCTTTTGTCTCTCTATCAAATATATCTGCTAGGTACAGAATACTAATTTTTCCAATTCATATGATATCTGTATTCTTCTTGTACAAAATTGGAATATCGAGTAATATTAGCTCATCAAAATTGTGATCAACACAAGGCCTAGCATAATGTAAACTGAGAAAAACATCTCTCCAAAATGAAATTCACAATTTGTTTGATATGTCTTTGAGTTTTTCTTTTTGAGGTCTAAAACATGTTCTTTTCCACAATTTTTCAAGTAATAAAATAAGATTCTTTGCCAGTCACCAGTTGTATTATCAATGACTCGTTTTACCATAATTACTTTAATTACAGATTAAGAGCTTAGTGTGGATCATTTTTAACTCTCCCTGCTAGATATCTCCGATATTGGTATTACATTTTTAATATCTGATCTACCATTCAAAATAAAATTGAATCCTGAAGTTTATATTGTGAAATATTTGGTAAAGCTATTATATATATATATATATATATACGTCAAACTTTTAATTAGAGTAATATTACCAAGAAATGTCAATTAACGTTGCTGCCAATTTTTCAAAATTGAAGACAATTCTTTGATCTGGGTATTGTTTTGACTTTATTTGGTTTCCTTCTAAATCAAGTTGGAGAATCAATAAAAGCCTCAAGTTGGAAATTAAAAAATGTTACATATACAGCTATTAAAATTTGATCTAGTGGCAAATAAAACTCACAAATTCCGTATTGTAGTCATTCTTGAAACTGGTATTCTGAATATTGAATTTATTTTTGTTGCGAAGTCGGATTTTGGTTATCTACTCAAATTAAAGAAACAACTATTACGTGCTTTTCTGGACTGCATAATTTTTATTCAACTTTTGTTTTGCTTCAGATATCTTTTTCTATGTAATGATCTTTTTTTTATATTTACACAAAGCAATGTCAAGGTCCTATTCCTCATAAGTAAATTTGGTCAGCATTAAAATAAATAAAAGATACTTAAAAACTGGAAAATTAAGTCAGCAAATAAGGTATCTGAAAGAATGAAACTAATGCATTGACAAGATTTTACAAAAGTTAAGACTAAGTTTCAGTTTTCAGAGGGGAGATTATCCTTTTTATACCCCGCCAGACGAAGTGGCGAGGTATTATGTGATACCCTCAGTCGTGTGTCCGTCCGTCCGTCCCCTGAAGGCTTCTGACTGATAACTTGTGAACGAAATAAGATAAGATCTTCAAACTTGGTATTTGACTTGTTTACCACAAAACTCAGGCCAAGTTCGATTTGGGGTTCAGAGGTCCAAGGGGTTCTGGAGTTATGCCCCTTTAGACTTTGAAATTTTTCAAATTTTAGGGTTTCCGACTGATAACTTGTGAATGAAATAATATTTTGTCTTCAAACTTTATGTAACTTGTTAACCATAAAACACAGGCCAAGTTCGAATTCAGGTTGAGTTCCAAGGGGTTCTGGAGTTATGCCTATTTAAACTTCGAAATTTTGCGAATTTTAGGGTTTCCTACTGATAACTTGTGAATGAAATAATATATTGTCTTCAAACTTGGTATGTAACTTGTTAATAACAAAACACAGGCCAAGTTTGAATTTGGGTTCAGAGGTCTGAATGGTTCTGGAGTTATGCCCCTTGAAACTTTGAAATTTTGTGAATTTTTGGGTTTTCGACTCATAACTTGTGAATGAAATAATATATTGCCTTCAAACTTGGTATGTAACTTGTGTACTGCAAAACTCAAAGCAAGTTCGATTTTTTGGTTCAGAGGTCAAAGGGGTTCTGGAGTTATACCCCTTGAACTTTGAAATTTTGCAAATTATAGGGTTTCCGACTAATAACTTGTGAATTAAATGACATACTGTCTTCTAATTTGGTATGTAAGTTGTTTGCCATAAAACACAGGCCAAGTACAATTTTAGGTTCAGAAATACACAATTATCTTTAAACTTTGAAATTTTGTAAAATGTGGTGGGGTATCATGGAATGCACCATTACTATTTTTGATACTTGTTTTAACTAGTGTTATATACAGCAACAAACTTCACATACTTCTTTGCAAAACAATAACTGATCACATGAAAATAAAATAAATTGCAAGTTTTTACAATAGTTATACGAACGTTTATTTTACATTTGAAATATTTATAACAATAGTTATATGTAAGCTTATTTTACATTTAAAAACTTTTTATCTAGAGATAATATATATTTACTATTAAGGATTGTCGCGTTTTTGCTATAATATACATAAACGCTTACATGTATGATTACTTTCATCTTGAAAAGTCAATCTGTTTATACAAGCTAAACTTAGAATTGTTTCAAATATGTTAAGAATTACATATCGTTAGCAAAAATACCATATGAAAAGTTCTTTAACCTAGCAGCACAAAAATTGCTAAAATGATATATGAAGTTTTACTATGTGTAATGACAATTACATAGTCTTCCTCAAATCTTATAAACACTCAAAGCAAAGAGTATAAAGACGTCATGTCTTCATGTTGTTTTTGAAGAGATTTAGCTCAAATTATTTCGAGTGTATCAAGTATTGCTTTCATAGGTGTTACAATACATTTTCCGTAATAACTTGCAATAGCCATTCCCAAACACCCTGTTGGATTTACGCTGCCGTCAGGCTTATTGCCACCAACTATATAAATACAGGTACCAGAATCCCCTTCTTTGAATGGTATATTGTTTACTAGCAGCTGGTTGTAAAACCGTACAAATCTACGGTCGTGTTTTTCTTGTTCTGTTAGGACTGCAGTGACCTCTTGAAAATGAGCATCAACGGTTTTATTCGGGTCCATGACACACTGTTGCTGAATTTGGTTAATTCTTGAAGATAGTGTTTCGAATTCTACAGGAAGTCCTGCTTCTTTTCCAGCACAAAAGTTTTGTTTATTTTGATCATAATCTTCAAAAGAAATATCTTGTTCGGTATATCCTGACACTGCCCCTGCTGATACAGCCTTCACTGTGCCCCAAAGAGAGTGATGATTGACATAACTTGAATTTAGCATAGGTTCATTTAAGCCTAAAATGAAGATTAATAGAATTATTGTTTTTCATAATTGTTAATTCAAATAATTTTTATTGGGTTCTGGGAGCTGAAGTAATAACTACAGAATCTTAAGAGCTTGAATAGCTCACCTGGTCCATTGCTGATCTAGTGTTATTAAAGAAATCATCCAAGGACTGTTGTTTGTTGTTTGGTTCTAAAAATTTCTATGGCTTCAGAAAATATCTTGTAATGTTTTCCCTTTTGGTGCAATGTTTAACTCTGTTTCCCACTCTCGGGCACATATTTATGACCACTACGTGCCTGGCATAAGTTTCAATGTTCAAAGACAGTCTACATGAGACCGTTGTGGCTAAGTTTGGTGCCAATTGGAGGAGGTCTTTAAATGTGTTTTCCAGTGGGGTTCATCTCATGTTTACACCTTGTTCAATTACTATTACCGGTATCTAAATTTATGTAAATTCTTTACGTGATGTGTGAAACACGCGTCTGATACGCAAAAAAATGGCATTTCATCACAATATGCGTCCAACCGGACACAACATAATCAGTATAAAAATGCAACGTACATGCATATCTGGCATCAAGTTGTGTAGCATCGCAAATCTGCTTAATTCCCATGACAGAATATTATTTGAAATTCAAGATCAAAGAGAGATGCTCTACACATTTGTTTCTATTTTAAAACTCATTTTCGGTAATCCATCGCATGTTACCATTATAAATCAACCAAATTCATGTGGCCGATCATGCTATCAAGTTTAAGATCAAGAAAACAATCTTAATAAATGTCGGGAAAAAAATGAAAGCAAATAGGCAGTTGAAAGCCAGGTATAAGGGAAAGTAGAGAAACGATAGTTTCAGAATGCTGACCTGTCAAGTTTTAAAAATTGCCTCGCTTGAGATTTGGCAAAATCGTCAAAGATAAAAAAAATAACTAAATGATCAAAGGAATTTGTCCGAAATTTGGGAAAGCTTCGCGTGAATCTCACGCCAATCGCTTGACACATGTCTTTTCACCCAAATACACCCAAATATACCAAAATGCACCCAAATACACCAAATTATACCCAAATGAACTGTAATTTGGACAAAAATGGATGAAAATATTTAAAATTATACTTTTTAAACAGTTCTTAAAACTGAAATTATGTATTCTTATAGTATTTGCATTAGTAATGTCACTTAAAACTACGATATTGCATCCCCCTTATGACCACGAAAAATATGCCCAAATACACAATTTTCCGCTTTTAAACATATTTTCATGCTGAAAATAAAAAAAAAATATCATTTGTTTGTGATATTTTTACCAATTTTTTCAATAAAATTATGATTTTTTATGCAAAGTTACACAAACTCACATTTCACATTCAGTCACCTGAAGGCTTGGCACCCAAATGCTTTGACAAAATCATGAAGTTTATTGTTAAATGAATTACAATTTCATGAAAAAAATACGTTTAAAATTAAAATGTACCCTAGCAAATCATATAACGGCTTGCTATAGTGTATAGTGTATTTGGTTGCAACTGGGACTAATATAATTATTCCCAGGTTGCAATTGCCCTCGTGGTCATAAGGGGCATGGAATATCATAGCTTTTTTCACATTGATAATGCCAAAAATTATTATTTAATCAATAAAATGTTAAAAACTATTATTAAAATACCCAGATTACAATAATTTTTAGTATTAATTGCCTATTATATAGTGCATTTTGGTGTGTTTGGGTATATTTGGGTGTATTTGGGTATATTTGGGTAAAAAGTCACCCCCTGACAGGTCTGAGAATGACCGGATTGATTTACGGCATCAAGACTTGTGACATATGTATTTGGGGTGGGGAAAACAGAATTAAAATCACACAACAAACTCTTTTTTTACCCTGCACATTTTCAACATGATGCAATGTATCTTTGCTTTTAAGTAAAATTCTCCTGGCCCCTGATTTAGTTATCAGCGACTCAAACAAAAGAGCTGCCAGATGCGTCCCCTGATGGCAGATGGGAAAATGCCCCGTCTTTACGTGGTAGTCAGGTTATAATACGGGAGGCCTTACCACGAACCATAGTAGCCAAACAGTGCGAAGAACGCCACGCTTAATCAAGACCATTTTCTAAGTTTTTGTTCAAATCAGACCTGCTGGCAGTTGCATGTAGATGGTTTAATTTCCTGCCCTTACCCATTTCTTTGGACATTAAAATTGAAGAAATGGATAGGGACAGGAAATTTATTCCTCCAGTCAAAACTTGTTATCCCTTTAGACCCTTCCACATGAATTACTTTATATATATAATTATTTGAATTGATTTACTGGCTTTTGTCCTGATGTAGCACAAATACTGCTTACTGGACGTTAAACTAAAACTAATCAATCAAGAAAAAAATTATGTAACCTCCTTGGACCCACATTTTGTAAAGAAGGACCCTGAAAAATATATATGGTGGGTCCCTGACAGAAATAACAGAGTTTTCTGCCGAAGACCCAAAATCCTTGCTATCGCAATAGGTCGTTAACCGTAAAAGATAGCTGATGAATTGTATTAGGAAAATTCTTCTATAGGTTATGATGGAAATTATGCTATAATTGGACCGAAACTGTGCGGCATTATATTTTATGAGTTATTGCTCTTGAAAGATTTGAGTTACCGTCAATGTGGAATACTCCTTAGCGGTTTATCACAGATAACCAAGACCTGCACCAAACATTTTTACTTTGACCTTTGATTTTATCTTGGAAATCGTTATAAATAGCTGATGCGGTTTGAAAGCAAAAATGTTTAGAAAGTCAAGCTCCACATTTCTTTCATTTGAATCAAAGCTATCTGATGACTCCCCGGAGACTAATTATCCTTGACGTATTTTGGAAAGTGGATTTTAAACGTCTAACTTTTACACCTTTTTAGATAGGATAGTAAAAGTATATATCTAAATAGTCAGTGAAAACCGACCTCTAATTTGAGCCCAAAATATGGTTTAAAAACCCTTTAACGATGAGAGATCAGATGTATTGGAGAAAATGTGAGTCTCAACAAGATCAAGCAAAAGGCACATATGGTAAAACATATTTGGCCCTTTGGTTATGGACCTACGGCCCAAACTCGTTTTTGAAGATCCGATTTTAATGGGTTTTTTTCGCTTATATATCAATACCAATTAAAGATACAAAGAAACTAAAGGAAAGAAAAATGTTCTGTACAATACGGCCGAAAAAAAATCGGGTTAAGGTCAAGTGTTAAGAGCCAAAGCAACAACGTTATTTGCCATAATAGTCCTCAACAAGCAGATTAAAAATGTTTTGTAATGTAGTAAAGAAGAAATGAACGTCAACCGGAAGTGACTTTCACGTCATTAGCAACAAGTTTATATTTAGAAAAGGCCTTAGCAGTCGTCGAGCAAATAATAAAGTTAAGAACTTTTTATGTTTACCAAAACGGGCAATGAAATTAAACACAAACGCGTTATTATGATGAACGCTGGTGAAAGATCTTGAAATTGATCTGGTTGAGCAATCGACCGCTGGATTGTTTTCCTTTCTGTTCCCTTCTATATTAAAACAACATCCATTTGGAAAGTACCTTTTGATTACAAGATTGAGAGATTTTCCTTCTTTAATCCTTTTTATTGAATAACATACACAACTATCTCAGATTATAGATGTCCCTCCACCACCATACATTGACTGACATTCAAATTGTTACCCTCCTGTAAGGACTTGTCAAGATGTCCATGTCATTTACTAAATCAAGCATTTACTTTCAAGGAGGAAATTGTTATAAAATAACATTAATTTTTCTTGTCGGTAGAGATCAGTTGCAATTATGAATCGGAAATATTTAATCCTCCTTTAACATAGTTATCACAATGCTTACATAATGAAATTTTAATGAAAATTTGGAACTTTATTTGTTGATTGCAAATGAACACTTTGGCAATCATTCATTGTGAATATTATGCAATACTTCGAAAAGATTTGTTAGATGCATGAATACATAAAATTATCTAGTAACACTTACAGTAACTTCAGTATTTTGTTATTTACTTACCTAATTCGATGAAAGTTTTCGCATTCGATTGTCCTCCTATGTTTTCATGTATCTGAATATTTGAAGGATCATAGCTTATCGCAGGATCGTTAAGGTGGACCAGAGCAGCATCAACACTAGTTTCCTTTGAATTACCTTCAGTAAATTTATCATGTATGACAAATCCACATTGAGGTCCCTGATTGTATTGATCTCCGCTTCCTTGTGCTTTATCAATACAATACACATAAACGACATCTTCGTGTTTGCACCCTTTGCTCCCCGCTAAGAGTTGTGATTTATTCCATACTACGTGAGCACATGTCAAAAAGGTTTTCAGACCTCTGTACTTTACAAAACCTCCAAGAGTACCCAATTTTGATACCCCGATACCTTCTCCTATTTTTATATTCCTGCAAGACCAAGTAACATGCCCTTCTTCTATTAAAGTATCTAAATTTAGGATCTTTTCCGGAAAATGACTTTCTCCCATTGGTATAACCCCCTTCAACTGGCAACATAGCTGAACGTATTGCTGATCATATGAGGATATATAGGTCATTGTTAACTTGCTATGTCTATTGAAAAGCATTTCAGCAGTTTCACCAGGATATGTTACAATTCTTTCTTTATTGTCTGAACTTTTAACAAAAGAATCTCCGTTTCCTCCTATTGGCTTATATTTTACTCCCTTGTTCCTTCGACAAATACATTTCATTTTAATCGGGATATCATAATAATTCTGCTCATAGTTTGGAATTTCCTCTTCGAATTCTATCACAATCGTAGGCTCTGTTGAACAGATCTTGTCATGTCCCCTTTTTTTACCGCTACATCTACAATAAAATGCAGGCCATATGTCTCGTACTTCTTCCAAAGTATCAAACACTTTGCGTTCATTAATAAATTGTCTTACCAAAGTCCAGCCTATGGATTTTGAAATGTCGGGCTTCTGTTCTCGCATTGAAATTTTTAAAAGCTCACAAAGTCGACTAGCTTGAATACCTCTTAGCAGCTTTAATCTGAACAATATTGGAAAATTTATTTTGATACACTCTTCTGTATCAATCGTTACATTGTCTGCGATTTCGTCAAGCAGGAATTCAAATTCCGTTTTGATGTATGCACCATTATCGATATATGTATCTACATCTTTGCCTGCAATAAAAAATGCTACCTTTGAAAAAACCTAATAATTTTTTTCTACACTGACTTTTTTTTATAATTTAACTACCAGTAACATGTGTATATTTAACCCCAATCAACACTTTTATCCATAAACATGTAAATATTTGACCAATGAACTAAAAATCTTTATCATTTTCTCCATTGTAGATGTTCATTTATGTGTGAGAATCCAATTTTCCAATTCAAAACAATTCAAAACAGAAAAAAAATCACCTCGAAATTCGATGAATAAATATGAAAAAAGTAAAAAATCGAAAATTTTATGGCCCATAACTCTAACAGGGAGTATTTGATATTCTCCAAAAATTCAGAGTTGGTAGATCTTGGGTTTTTCAATCAGATTTTTATATCTGTAATGGTTTTCGAGTAATTACCAAAACATTTATTAACCCCTACGTTTAATTCTCAGTAACAGTGGCAATGTCTGCCTTAAAAATCACACACTTCAAAGACAAAACCCTGGTGATAATTTCAAACAGCTTTGGTAGGTATTGGTGCAACTGTTTTGGAGGAAAAGATCCTCTTAAAATGTCAATGTCGTCGCCGCTAATGACGACGACAGACGAAGACACCGACGAAGACCCCCGACGGTAGCCGATGTCATTACCACCTATGGTCTGTCGGGCAAGGGAAGCTTACAGTATGTTAAAGAGGCAATGGGGAAAATAACAAATTATCAAATTATTAAACAGAGTTGTCAAGAACCTAAGTCCATGAGACAAAAAGACAAATGAGGTGGAAACCACAGGGAAAAAATGTAGACCGCCATAGTCCTGACTTAGTAGTTATTTCAAAAGAAATGGTGATCAAATTCGGTTTTATGTTACCCAAAATTTGAAGTCATCCCTCCAGAAGTTTTACGGTCGACATCACCATCTTGTGGACCGCTATGGGATATCTGTTTCCCAGATGACAACGGATCTTTCCCTTTAAAGCTTAATTGTTGTTTCCTCTACCGGACTTGACTTTACTACCGGATTTGACATGTTCAACACGGCGGGTGTCTTATAAGAAGCAGGAGATGCTTACTCTACCGGTGCATCTGATCTCACCAATGGTTTTTTATTGGGTCGGTGTTGTTCATCTTTGTGTTTTCATTTTTCTTTTCTGTGCCACACCCATGTTGTGTCTGTTTTTTCCCCCTTTTTGTTTCTGGTGTTCGCATTGTCCTTGGATTGTTCGCTTTTGGATTGACGGTTCAGTTCTTACTTACTTTATGACATTCCAATCCTCCCCTTCATTGCAGTAAGTGTCCGGTAGCAACTCAACAGCAATTGGCATTGAAAGGTCGTAGACATTTAAAATAAATTATCATCCAAGTATTAAGTAACAAGAGAATCTGTGTCAATGGACACTATGCCCCTCTGCTGATCATACATAATTAATGACCATTAGTAACATCTATTTCACCATCTATACTCCAAGAAGCTAAAGTGAAAATTTACCTAGCAATCAGCAAATATGTATGGTTGCTAGGTAAAATTTCCAAAACTAAACTGTCTTAAGAGAGTTTCATGAAATTTCCCGAAGTTAGAATCAAGAATACTTGCAATCTGTATTTGGAAAATGACTACTTTAAATGAAAAGAAATTCCCAAATGAAGTGTTCTTTGACCATTTCAAGAAATTTACCAAAATCCGAATCAAAGATTTTTGCAATTCAGTTATTGAAAATTGGTGATTTGATAAAAAGAAATTAAAAAATATATGGTTGCTAGGTAAAATTTCCAAAATTAAAGGTCTTAGAGAGTTTCGGGAAATTTACCAAACTTTAATTGAAGATTTTTGCAATTCATTTATTGAAAATTGGTATTTTGACAAATAGAAATTAAAAAATGTATGGTTGCTAGGTAAAATTTCCAAAATTAAAGGGTGTTGGAGAGTTTCAGGAAATTTACCAAAACTGGAATCAAAGACTTTTGCAATTCAGTTATTGAAAATAAACATAAGGACAAAAAGATGCTTAGAAGAATTTCAAGAATTAAATCAATGAGCATTAACAAAAATTCAATAATAAACGTCAAAGTCAATGAACCATGACCTTGAAGTAACAGCATCTGTTTGGCACAAAAACATTGCTGTTCATGTTATGATGTATCATTATACAAAGTTTCATCAAGACATCAAACCTCCTTCAAGGTAAACTACCTTCAACATTAACCTTAACCTGTATTATATCAAATATTCACTCCTAATATTCAAAGTCAATGACCCATGACCTCGAGTTCACTGCATCCGTTTCATTCCAAAATGTTGCAGTTCATGTCAAAGTCTATCTGAAAACAAAGTTTCATCAAGATATCACACCTCCTTCAAGAAGAACTACCTTCAACCTAAACCTTAACCTGTAGTATATAAAATATTCACCCCTGATATTTGAAGTCAATGTGACCCATGACCCTGAGGTCACAGCATCCGTTTTATTCCAAAATGTTGCAGTTCATGTCATGATCTATCTGTATACCATTTTTCATTAACACATCACACCTCCTTCAAGGAAAACTACCTTCAACCTAAACCTTAACCTGTAGTATATAAAATATTCACTCCTGATATTCAAAGTCGATGACCCATGACCCTGAGGTCACAGCATCTGTTTCATTCCAAAATGTTGCAGTTCATGTCATGGTCTATCTGTATACAAAGTTTCATCAAGGTATCATACCTCCTTCAAGGTAAACTACCCTCAACATAAACCTTAACCTGAGCGTACTACGTACGGACAACGTTCCTGAAAACTTTACCCCTCCTACCAGGGATAGGGTCAATTGCATTGAAAAGTAATTAATTACATTACAATTACTTTCCCAAAATGCTCAATTAAATTACAATTACAAGATTTTGGAATGTAATTAATTAAATTACAATTACTTTGCAAATGTAATTAATTAAATTACAAATTACATTTGGAGCCATCATTTTGTTATTATTTATTTTCCAAAGTTTTGTATCATGATATCAAATGAAAAGTAATGAAGAAAAGCATTACAAACATTTTATTGCAAAATTAATAAACTACCAAAAAAGTTGACCAATATGATTACTGGTAAACTTTATCTACATCTAATGTTCAAATGTATTGTCCTCTAGCCTAAACATATTAGACCCAAAATTTTATCGATTCTCTCTTCTGTGGATTGGTTATTAACTGACTGGTAAGTTAACTCAGTAATATTTGGAGTTATTTGAATTCTCTCAATTTGCAGGCAGCTGACATGTATCTAACTTTCATGTATTACTTGAATGTGCGAGTAAAATATTTATGAAAGCTAAGCAGACAGTTTAAACACATCAACAGAATATTCATTTAATTAGAAAGGTGTCATCCTGGTTTGCCCACTTCTAATTTTAGGCAAAAATAAACATAGTGGACTGTTTTGTTTTAAATAACAATTAAAGTTAACTTTGTTTCTAATTTGTATTTAATATTTACATGTATCTTTCCTGTAAACTTATTGTATATTCACTATTTAAATTTTTGAATTTGATTAAAATGACATGAATAAAATAAATTGAAATTTAAAATAATTATAATGCCAAAGATTTTTTTTTTCGATTTTGAGTATAATAACATTTTAATAAAATATTACTGTTTCATGGGTACATTGAAGACAGATAATAAATAGTTAATATAAAAAATAAATGTTAAAAATCATTAAAATTTAGACTTTGTACAAGTACATGTATTTAAAATGTTGATTATAATTCCTAAAGGCACCAATCATGCCAATTAGACACTAATCAAGTCTTGTTAATCACTGGCACAAAAGTAAATATGACATACAATTTATTAAAAGCCATATTGCTGTAGGCATTTATAATAAAATTCAATAAACATTTTTTAACTGTTTATACAACAATATTTTTAGATTTAATTTATATTTCAAACATTAATTTTCAAGAGTTGCTCTATTAAAACATATAAAATATGCATCAGAGGAAAGAGCAATTTGCAAAATAACCACATTTTAAAACAAGAGAGAAAAAGTGTCTATTCTTGTATATTAAAAATACCAAGTCATAATAATATTTTCTGTAAAGAAATTATCTAAACTTTCTTGAATACTCATAAGAAGAAAGGGTGTAGCCATCTTACATTCACTCTCTTTTAGCATGTATATGTAATTGAATGTAATTGGAAAAGTAATTGAAATTACAACCCTTTTTTGGTAAGTAATTAATTAAATTACAATTACATGTAATTCAAATTTTTGTCGATTACACCTTACTTCCAATTACATCAAAATTTGTAATTAATTACAATTAATTACAATTACACATTACAATTACCCCATCCCCGCCTCCTACTTCGTAGGTCAGGCATAAAAAGAGAATCTTCAATCAAGAGTTCGGACGGAAGCTTCAAAATTTTCCACAAGGAACTGATATCTCAAAAAACTCTTTAAATGATCGTATGAGACGGAATATTTTGAAATCTTGATTAATAAGGCATTCACGTATATAACTATTTTTAATGCAAAATTCTGTATAAAATTTGTGCTAGCTCTCACCTAACGCATCTACTGTGAAATATACACTCCGCAAGCAAGAGAAGCTAGAACATTACTGTCTATGTTAGGGAAATTGGTAATTTTAAAATTAAAATCACCATTTTAATACTGAGATGACTATTTTCGTCAAATTCGAGATGTAATTCCAAAAAGGTATACGGTAGATCTAGTGATATCTGTCGTTTCCTTAATTTATAGTTCTGGCGGATATATCAATGGGATCCATTTCACAAAATATGCTTTATTGATGAAAAGAACATCATCAATATATCTATCAGTGCGATTGAAGGATCTAGCATCTTTTATTTTTCATCTTTAACAAGTCCTTGATGAAATTCCATCTACTAAGAATATAAAAGCATGTCTGCGAGTAGAGAAGCATATTTAGTGCCCATTGGTATGCAGAGGTAAAACATTGGTCTAACGGGAGATGACCTTAAAAATGTTTCAATATAGCATAATTTGAACTAAGCTGTATCTTGCAGCCATCTTACAGGGATCACATAAAGACTATTATGGTCAAGATTGGTTCATATTGGCTCAGCAGTTTCAGAGAAGACCTTTAACTGAGTACGGATATAGGGTCCAATGTTCAAACTACGTTCTCCATCGTCACCCATCTTGGATATAGGTAGGGTTCAATGTCAAAACTATGTTCCCCATTCACGACCATCTTGGATATAGGGCGGATTTGAAAAAAAAAACCTTTTGTAAAGCATCACTAAAGGATTATTGAGGTAAAATTTTGTTCAATTGACTTAACGATTTCAGAGGAAAAGAGCCTTAAATGTATTCTCCTGCAGCGTCCAATGTTAAATCTTAATTAATGTTCCCCTCTTGCAGCCACCCTCGATATAACATGGACCTGAAAACCCCCTTTTTGTAGGGCACCATCCAAAGACTTTGATGGCCGACTTTGTTCCGATTGGCCCAGCAGTTTCAGCGAAGAGTATCGTTGAATGTGCTTTTCCGTAGGGTACAATATAATTACTATGTTCCCATTTGGCGACCATTTTGGATATAGCGCGGCCTGAAAAAATCTTTTGCACGAGACCACCTTAGGACCATTGTCGCAAAGTCTGGTTCAATTGGCTATACTGTATGAGAGAAGAAGATTTTTATGTGTGTTTCCACTGGTCGAATGTTATCTTCCCTGCTAGCGGCCATCTTAGATATAGCTCGGATCTTAAAAAACCATTTTGCAGGGGACCACCTAAGGACTATCCTGGCCAAATTTTGCCACAATAGGCTCAGCAGTTTCAGAGGAGATCTTTGAATGTGTTTTGCCAAAGGGTTCAATTTTAAATATGTTTTTCATGCTGGTGGTCATCTTTAAAACAGTGCAGAAATGAAAAACACCTTTCACGCAAGAACTATTGTTGCGAAGTTTAGTCGCAATTGGCTCAGTAGATTAAGAGGAGAAAAATATTGAATGAAATGTTTATGCCTGATGGACATAGGCCGAAGGACGGAAGACGAACACATATGAATGACAAAAACTAATACTAGCTCAAGCCAGGTGGGCTTAAGATTGGTATTATAAGTTATTCTTAAATTTTTTTTGAGGTGTGCAATTCATCATTGAAGGTGAATGATTTTACTGAAATGTTTTCTGTACAGTTGGATAGCTTAACAGAATTCGAACAAAGAGCTCTGCCAAAGGAGGCATCATACGACCGCAGTATGTCGACCACTTATATTCAACAACTGCTATTTTAAGTGAAGATAGACACAGTAAAGAGCCTGACATAATAAATAGATGGACACAGTAAAGAGCTTAACATAGTAATTAGCTGTACACAAAATGGGGGAAAAACATTTTGATCCCTTATAGCAACATAAGATCTTCAATAAAAATATTGGCTTATAAAGGGCTATGAGGAGCACAGCATGATACGACCGCAGCATGTCAACCACTGAACTTTAAACAAGTGCAATATAAAGTGAATGTGGATACAGTAAAGAGCTTGACAGAGTAACTAAATGGAAACAATAGGGAGACTGACACAGTAAATAGCTAGACACTAACTAGGGAAAATAAACAGCTGCGCCAAGAGAGCATGATACGCCCGTCTCCACTTTTAAGCAAACGGATTAAATGATTCTTGACTCCATATGAACAAACATGACAAGGGACTTCTGATATGTATCAATTATTTCATCTGATGTCAAACAGTCAAAAATGTATATTGGTTTAGGGGTAGTGATGTCTTAAATATCAATGTGTAGACAGAAATTGCAATTTCATACTTTTTTGAAATAATCAAATTCCCATAACTCTGGAACAAAAATCCGACGACAAAATAAAACAGTAGGGAGCTTTCTTCCGTCATACCCAACAATCCTGCAAAGTTTCAAGAAAAATGTTCAAAGCGTTCTCTAGTTAGAGTACGACATGTGGACAAAAATTGCAATTTGAAGCTTTTTTGAAATAACCAAAGTCCCATAACTCTGGAACGAAAAATCTGACGACAAAATAAAACGATAGGGAGCTTTCTTCCGTCATACCCAAACCATCCTGCAAAGTTTCAAGAAAAATGTTCAAAGCGTTCTCTAGTTAGAGTACGACATGTGGACAAAAATTGCAATTTCAAGCTTTTTTGAAATAATCAAAGTCCCATAACTCTGGAACGGAAAATCCGACGACAAAATAAAACAATAGAGAGCTTTCTTCCGTCATACCCAACAGTCCTGCAAAGTTTCAAGAAAAATGTTCAAAGCGTTCTCTAGTTAGAGTACAACATGTGGACGAAAATTGCTATTTGAAGCTTTTTTGAAATAATCAAAGTCCCATAACTCTGGAACAAAAAATCCGACGACAAAATAAAACAATAGGGAGCTTTCTTCCGTCATACCCAACAATCCTGCAAAGTTTCAAGAAAAATGTTCAAAGCGTTCTCTAGTTAGAGTACACCTGTGGACGGACAGACGGACAGACGGACGGACGGACACCGGTATACCATAATACGTCCCGTCAAAGACGGGCGTATAAAAACCAGTAAAAACATCTAAATCCGACGATTAATAAAGATTTTACATATTTGTGAAAATTTGAATTTTGACCCCTTTAACCCCTTACAGATCGGAAACGTTAAGAGATACGCGAAATTCGTTGCCATACCACTTAAGACCTAAGACAAGAGGAATGTAAAGAAAAAAATTTCCAAATCCGATGAAAAATAACAAATTTATGTAATCTGCATATTTGCAGTTTTTGACCCGTTTGGCCCCTCATAGCTCTTGAAGGAAACATGTTATCAAACATCTTATAGTTTCGCCCCATGTTAATTTTTCATTAAAAATCCATAGAAAAAAAACTGCTTCAAAGTCGGACCAGAAATAAAAAAAAAATAAAATTTTTGTGATTTGCCCCTTTTGGGCCCATTCATCTCATGAACGGTACATGCGACATGATATCTGTTGATGTATAACTGGTTGAAAATTTCCTCAGGAGCACACTGAGAGAAAGCTCATAAAAATCTGATGAACAATAAAAATTCTACAACCAATTATGTGAATACATCCAATTTTGCTCTTTTTGACCCTTTTTTTTAAACTGGAGGGGCCACAAACCAAAAACCACGCAAAGTGTTTCGTTTGTGCCAAGGAACATTTTGTTAAAATTTCATAAGGATTGATCAACTCGAACTTAAGTTATTGACCAAAAACAGAAGTGTTTACAGACGACGCGGACGACGACGACGACAACGACAGCGCCATACCATTACACGATTCAAATTTTTTCCGGTCGTATAAAAACTGAAAACTAACACTAAGAAAAACCCAAAGAAAAGAAATATGACCAAAATTGAATAAAGTTAATTTACACATTTGCTATGTTGGCCTCGTCTTGTCATCTAGCTCGCAAACGGTAAAAGCTACACCAAATCTGTTGCGCGCTACTGAAAGCTCATGTCATTGTGCATTCAAAAATACCAATACAATCCGATACAAATTTCTATTCCAATTTTGAAAAAAATGCAATTTGGGACGCTTTGATCCCTGATTGCTTGGAAAAAGCTATGCTAAATCCGTTGGCATACTACTGGAAGGCTTACAATAAGAGGGATATACAGAAAACGAGAGGAACTGTGGCCTGGAGGGCCACAAAATGATACCCCCACTCCCCATGGCAGTAGAAGATCCCAATAAATTTGTAACAATGATAGTTATAATTGCACAATTCCCGGTAAACAGGAAGTAGATGGTAAGCAGTCCTTTAATTGCTACTTGCAGTATAAGACATCATTCTAAACTTGCATACAAAATTTGAAATTGCAGTGATGAGTTGTTATTGAGAAAACTGTTACGAAAATTTAACTAAGTCGGTGAATAGGAAGTAGATGTCCAGCAATCATGAATGAAAACCCTACTAACGGTAGAGAACATCATTCTCAACTTGCATACAAAATTGCAAGTTGCAGTGATGAGTAGTTAGTGAAAAAAAAAAACTGTTACAGAAATTTTCTACAATTGACAAAAGATCTCGAAATCAACTAAGTCGGTAAACAGGAAGAAGATGTCCCCCAATCCTGAGGACGTCATTCTTAACTTGAATAAAAAAATTCAAGTTGCAATGATGTGTATTTACTGAGAAAACTGTTACCAAAATTTTCTTCGATTGACAAAAGATCTCGAAAGTAAGTCGGGAAACAGGAAGTAGATGTCCGGCAATCATGAAAACGCTGCATGCGGTAAGGAACATCATGCTAAACTTGAATACAAAATTTCAAGATGCAGTGATGAGTAGTTACTGAGAAAACTGTTAAGAAAAATTGTTTGCTATCACAGACAGACAGACAGACACAGACAGACGGACAGAGTCATTCCTATATACCCCACTGAACTTCGTTCGTGGGTGGTATAACTAGAGGCTCAGAGTCTGAGGCTCTATCGATCAACTCATAAAATGCTTCTTAGCCAAAAATATTTTTGAAGGATTTAATGTTAAGCTATGTACTCCATTGGAATCCATGTTTTGGCGTCCGAAAACAAAACTTTACTGCAAGCGTGATGATTTCGACTTTCCAATTGTGAACTTCCCGTTTTTTTTAGCAATAGCATTCCCAAATCTCCGGAATTTCGACTGCATTTCACAACTCCTTCGCTATTGTGTTTGTAGTGTGAACAGCGATTTTGTCAACAGAGCGAAATTACTTTCTCAAAAACTTATACAGGAAGGATATTTTTAGTAACTGTTGCAATTGCCACTACAGAAGTTTTACAGTCGTCACCATGAGATGACAGACCGTTACAATATTTCTAATTCACAGATAAGAAAAGATATCTTTGGGTAGATCCAGAGTTTATTACTGGACTGCCAAACATCGACTTTGAAAAACAGGACTTTTCAGTAGCAGTCACATGGGTGCCATGCGTGGAGCAGATCATGTTTCCTCTTCCGGATCACCTGATTATATCTCAGTTTTTGTAGGGGTTCACACTGCTAGTGCTCTAAGTTGGTAGCGTTCTTGTTCATTTTTGATTATTTGTTTTGGCTGTCACAATTCTTGTTGGATATGAATTGCCGTGATTTTTCGATTTTTGATTTGGAATTCTCCCCTCATCATTTTGGCTTCAGTATTCGTTTGCCTATGTATTCAGAGTAATAAAGGAAAATAGTGAATTTCAAATAGGGTTCAATGTGAAACTACGTTTAGTGTGGCTGGCTATGATTTTATCGGAAGGAAACAAAATTTGCAATCTTTGTAAAAATCTTTGATACGTCGTTCCTGTATAGTTTGATTGAATTTGCTTCTGAATCGGTGGTTTCAGAGGAGAAGATGAAAATATCTTTCCAATACATTTAAGTCAAATTTCCTTGGATATTTTTAGAGCAGTCATAAATTATTTGTTTGCCATCAGCTGACCGACTGTATAGAATCGTTGCGACTGAAATTCTTTTATTTGCCTTTACCAATACAATTTTATTGTATCTTTATTTTCGTTACGCCGAAAATCTTATATATGTAATTACAGATCTAATTTTATTTCTCGGAATTACAGTATTTTATCTTAGACGATACCAATATAAAATCAATATGTTTTAGAAAGATTTCATTACAAGTGGGTTTCTGCTGGTCCTTCGTTGGTCCATGTCGTTAATATTCAACGCTTCCATCGGATTCTAGTGTGTATTTTTTTTTCTAACTGCCGTGCACAGGACTAACATTTCTTACGAACATAACGAAAACAAGTGTCTGTATGCCGTGGTTAACTTAATATCGTTTATATTCAAAGTTTTCATCGGACTTTTGCATCTTTTTCTGATTGGCATGGCGTGGTCCTTATTGTTTATATTCAACATTTTCATCGAATTTTTGGATTTTTTCTGACAGCGGTTTATTTCGTTTTTATGATTGCCATACCAAATAAAATAAAATAATTGACCTACCTACCTATCCTATGTCAAACGAGAATAGAAATCCTGGGTCCCCGCCGGTCAAGCAATATTCCAATATTCTGTATACGAAATTGCAATATTTTCAAACATTCAGGGCTGTTTGTGGGGATACGAAAAGTATCGAGAAAGGCTGATTTTCGAACATAACCAAGGTATTAATGGTATAAACATTTGGTATAAATTTCATGAAAACCCTTCAAAATTTGTTGGCATGAGAACACTTACAATGTCAATTTTTGAATAAGACTGGGTCATAATTTTGGTCAAAGTCTCATAACTCTGTCAAAAAGTATCAAAAGGGAGCTGATTCTCGAACTTGATTAAGGTATTAGTAGTATAAATATTTGGTATATATTTCATGAGAATCCATCAAAATTTGTAGGCATGAGAGTGCTTAGAAGGTCAATTTTTGGCTTAAACGGTGTCGTTATTTTTGTCAAAGTCCCACAACTCTGTCAAAAAGTATCGACCGAGGCTGTTTTTCGAACTTGACCAAGGTATTAGTAGTATAAACGTTTGGTATAAATTTCATGAGAATCCGTAGAATTTGTAGGCATGAGAGTCTTAACAAGGTCAATTTATGGCTAAAACGATGAAGTTTTTTGGGTCAAAGTCCCATAACTCCGTCACAAAGTATCATCTGAGGCTGATTTTCGAACTTAACCGAGGTATTAGTAGTATAAACATTTGGTGTAAAGTTCATGAAAATCTGTCAAAATTTGTAGGCATGAGAGCGCTTACAAGGTAAATTTTTGGCTTAAACGGTATCTTATTTAGGTCAAAGTCCCATAACTCCGTCAAAAAGTATCGACCAAGGCTGATTTTCAATCTTGACCAAGGTATGAGTAATATAAACATTTGGTATAAATTTCATGAAAATCCATAAAAATTTGTAGGCATGAGAGAGCTTACAAGAAAGTGTGATGGACGGACGCAAGGACGCCCGGCATTTCTATGTCCCCGCTCTGTGTTGCGGCGGGGGACCCAAAATAGGGTCAGAAATGACAAACAATATTTTAATTTAGGCCAGATGATAAAAAAGATTTTTTTTCTATAGAGGCCAATGTTAGTCATGTTTGAGCTTTAGGCAATTTTTAAAAGCATCCGAACAAATGGAACAATATATGTAAAGAAACTCTCATACATCAATTCTGCAAAGGTTGATGGAAATTGCATCAGCAGATCAAGAGGACAAGATGAAATGTGATTGTTCTATAGGGTCCAATATTAAAACCGTGTTCCTCGCTCGTGGTCATATTTTTATCGAATTGGAACAAAATGAGCAACCCTTGTAAAAGAATCTCCCATACATCATTCCTTGAAACTTTGCGTCAGTGGTTACAGAGCCTTTATATCTTAATTGGTCCCTGGAGTTAAAATTACCGCAATTCTAAAGGGACTCATTTTAGTATGTTTATGGACATCAATGTATTATGAACTAATGCTAACAACTGCCCTCATTAGCAGCCATCTTGTACCTGATTTGGACTACCAGACATATTCCTCAAAGTGGGCAAACAAAGGACATTTGGAACCAATTTTGCAATTTTTGCAATTTAAAGTTTTACCTCTATCTGTTAGATTTAAAAAAAAATCTATCTAATGTGCAATTGCTGTAAACGTAATTTTCGGATTTGACTTTACTGCCGGAGTTGACATGTTCAACACAGTGGTTAACTTATAAAAGGCAGGAGATGCTTACTCTACCCGTACACCTTATCTCACCCATGGTTTTTTTATTGGGTCCGTGTTGTTCATCTGTATGTGTGTCTTCATTTTTCTTTTTTGTCCCGTACTCAAGTGGTGTTTTTGTTTCTTAGTGTTTCCGGTGTTGCCATTGTCCATGGATTGTTCGTTCTTTTGATTGCAGTTCGGATCTCACTTATCTTACTTATCCAAAAAAAAATGATTTTTTTTTAAATATCGGAAAAGGAACAAATTCTCTTACACTAGTTACTGTAAGCATACGAATTATCGCTATTTTCGCGTGTTGTTCTGGAACGCTAAAACAGTGCCCATGAAAATAAGTTTTTTGTGTAGGAAGAGCCTTTTTAATATTGAAAACCGTGAAAATTGATACCTGCAAATATGCCCATCTTACATAAACCACGAAATTAGCATCCGCCAAAATTACGTTTTAAGCAATTGCACTTTAGATAGATTTTTTTTGCTGATCAGAACTTTACCAAGATGTGTTATTAATAGTAACAGAAGCCCTGTTCTTTGGTCCCTGGACTAATTGAACACAATTTAAATAATTATCAATGGGTCATTGGAATTCCCATGGGTACAAACTGTGCGCCTCATTGCAGACCTTTTTCTATTCAATCCCCAGTTTTTAGACTATGTCGACCTCATATAACCACAAGAACTGAAAATGAAAAAAATGAATAGAGCAAAAAATGCTTCTAAATACTGCCCGTTTCTCGATCTAACTGTCATCGTTGACTCTGGTAAAATTGAAACTAATATTTATGATAAAATTGATGATTTTGATTGAACTTTTACCAATTTCCATTTTCTCAATGCCTAACGTCATTGTTTTCTGTGCATAACGTCATTGTTTTCTGTGTTCTCATTTTGGCCATGTCTTTGGACTTCGATTTTTGTAAATTGCACTCCTTTGTTCCTTCCGTATTCTACTGCCAGTGTTAAATATTAAGGACTTCATCAAGCAAAACAATCAAAACTTATATGAAAAAGAAAGAAAAATGGGTAAATGTCAAGGAAAAAATATCCTATCTCCAGGTTAAAACGGCCCAAAACAAAGAATCTAGGGGTCACCGTAGGGTCTCAACACAGTGAGAAACCTTATACAATTTCAATCATTCAAAATTTATCACGCTGTAGCTATTCTATATTATTTTCCTGCCACTTTTTGTTGCAAGCAGGACAAAACCTGTTGACGCTGATGACGTTTTTTATGTGTTAATAATTGATTGAAATCAAATATTATTCAAGCATACAAAAAAAGTTTATTTAAGCATGATAAATATTCATATATTCCTATATTTGGCATGCAACTGCATTTTCAATTTTTAGTTCGCGATTTTTTCCCTATTTTGATCATAACAAAAGTTTTAAGGTCGACATCACGATCTTTTGGACCGCTATGGGGTATTAAGGAAGTATTTCTATTCATGGATCAATTTTCATTGGGAAATAAATTTCGTGATTTTAGCCAACCACGAAATCCACAAAAATTGCATCTCCACGAACAATAGTACTTTTACAGTATCTGCTTCCCAGATGAAAACAGATTTTCTCTTTGCAACTAATTGTTGTTTCTACCGGAGTTAACATGTTCACTGTTGCACCTGATCTCACCCATGGTTTTTATTGGGTCCGTGTTGTTAAGTTTGTATATGTGTATGTCTTCCTATTTCTTTTCTGTGCCGTGCTCATGTTATGTCTTTGTTACTTTGTTTTTTCGATGTAGCAATTGTCTTTGGATTTTTCGTTTTAGACTAACTGTTAAATTCGCACTAACATGGTAATTTTCGTTTTTCAGGATTTGACCCCCCCCCCAAAAAAAAACACCAAAAAAAAAAAAAAAAAAAAAAAAAAAAAGCAAAAAACAAAAAAAAAACAAAAAACAAAAAAAATAACAAAAAAAGTGGGGATCGTATTGCAAGGCAATACAGAAGTCCCCTACCGGTGGAATGATTCTGTGTTATACCAGCGAAACCTAGTTGAAGAAAAAAGTTTTCCGAGTCCAAGGCCCATAGCAAATAATAGCTCAATATCTGGAAAAGTTTAGAAAAAAAGTCAGGAAAACCTATAATTTACCAAAATTTTCTAGGACAAAAGTCCATACAAAAATCAATGGACCCAACCAAAACTCAAACTTGATGTGTAACCCATAATGGCTGAGTAACATCAAATATAGCTTGATATCTGGACAGTTAAGAAAAAAATTACGGAAAACCTATATTTTAACTAAATTTTCTAAGTCCAAGGCCCACAACTCCATAAAATATCAATGGACCGGAACCAAACTGAAACTTGATCTGTAACTCATGGTGGTAGACTCACATAGCAAATATTAGCTTAATATCTGTAACGCTTTAGATAAAAAGTCCGGAAAACCTATATTTCACCAAAATTTTCTAAGTCCAAGGCCCATAACTCTGTAAAATATCAATGGACCGGAACTAAACTGAAACTTGATCTGTAACTCATGGTGGTAGACTCACATAGCAAATGTTAGCTTAATATCTGTAACGCTTTAGATAAAAAGTCCGGAAAACCTATATTTAACCAAAATTTTCTAAGTCCAAGGCCCATAACTCCATAAAATATCAATGGACTGGAACCAAACTTGAACTTAGCAGTAGACTCGCATAGCAAATATTAGCTTAATCTCTGTAACGGTTTAGAAACCTATAATTTACCAAAATTTTCTAAGTCCAAGGCCCATAACACTGCCCAAAATCAATGAACCGGAACTTAAACTCAAACTTGATCTGTAGCTCAAAGTGGTAGACTTGCATACCAAATATTAGATAAATATCTCTTATAGTTTGGGAAAAAAGTCCGGAAAACTGAGTGTGACGGACTGACAGACGGACTGACAGACTGACAGACTGACGGAGTGCAAACCTAAAGTCCCCTTCGGCGAAGCCGGTAGGAGGGGACTAAAAAGGATGCTGAATTTGGAAATGAAATTTATTATTTTAGGGACTATTCTGGACAATCGGGAATCCTTGCAAACTCAGCTGGTTTTAGATCAAATATACAGGATGTATGGCATCAACAAATTAATCCTTTACATTTATTTATTTATTTATTTATTCAAAAGGGGGAATGGCTTCAAAAAAATTGAAAAAACAACATGCACAACTAGATATTGTCAATAATCCCTTTAAGATAAAGTTATGAAAAGAGAAACATAACAATGTGAACTAGCAAGTGCCTGAAAAATGATTCTGATGTGACTGATTTTTCTAAAATTACAGATTTTACTTTACCTGTCATATTCTTCATGTAAAATTCATTTTCATTGAATTGTGAGATAAACTTTCTGTGTTCAATCTTATCTAAGTCATGGCAGAGGTGATGGTATTTGCTCTGTAGTCTTTGGTCAACAATACAGTCCACATATACCCCGTCACATTGGATTATCAGTGAATGAAATAAATCTGAAATAATAATATCTTGTGAAAATTTGAATTAATTTTTCAAAAAGATGTGTTTTGTGAAACACGTATGCCCACGACTGGCAGAAGAGAAGAAAACTTCAGCAAGAATAGCAATTTATGGTGTTTCAGAGGTATTATTCTTCTATTTTTGTTCAATACTTGTTCATTTAGTTTTTATTCATTAAGAAATTTAACAAAATTGTTGTCTAAAATGTAAAGGAAGTTCCAAAATTTTTATGCCCCGCCTACGATAGTAGGGGGCATATAGTGTTCGGGTTGTCCGTCCGTCCGTTCGTCCGTCCCAAGCTAGGTTTACCTACAGATTTAAGTTTTTTTTTCTGGGAAGGATGTATGCTATTATCACGAAACTTTATATAAATACACATTAGCGTCTAATTAAACAAAAATCATAATAAAATTTGACCCATGCTACCAACTTCATGCTTCACTGATCATGGGAAAAAAGTGTGATAGTATGAGGTTTACCCACAGATTGAAGTTTTCTTTTTGTGAAGGATGTATGCTATTATCATTAAACTTTACATAAATACACATTAGCATCTAATTAAACAAAAATCATAATAAAACTTTACCCATGCTACCAACTTCATGCTTCACTGATCATGGGAAAAAAGTGTGATAGTATGAGGTTTACCCACAGGTTGAAGTTTTCTTTCTGTGAACGATGTATGCTATTATCATGAAACTTTATATAAATACATATTAGCAACTAATTAAACAAAAATCATAATAAAATTTTAACCATGTTACCAACTTCATGCTTCACTGATCACGGGAAAAAATTGTGATAGTATGAGGTTTACCCACAGGTTGAAGTTTTTTTCTGTGAAGGATGTATGCTATTATCATTAAATTTTACATAAATACACATTAGCATCTAATTAAACAAAAATCATAATAAAACTTTACCCATGCTACCAACTTCATGCTTCACTGATCATGGGAAAAAAGTATGATAGTATGAGGTTTACCCACAGGTTGAAGTTTTCTTTCTGTGAAGGATGTATGCTTTTATCATGAAACTTTATATAAATACATATTAGCATCTAATTAAACAAAAATCATAATAAAATCTTAACCATGTTACCAACTTCATGCTTCACTGATCACGGGAAAAAATTGTGATAGTATGAGGTTTACCCACAGGTTGAAGTTTTTTTTCTGTGAAGGATGTATGCTATTATCATTAAACTTTACATAAATACACATTAGCCTCTAAGTAAACAAAAATCATTATAAAACTTTACCCACGCAATCAACTTCAGTGATCATGGAAAAAAGGGATGTATGTATGAGGTTAAACCTCAGTTTGAAGTTTTTTCTCTGTGAAGGATGTATGCTATTGTCATTACACTTTATATAGATACTCATTAGGATATAAATAAATAAAAGATATTACAAATATTTACCAAAATAACCAACTTCATGCTTCACTGGTCATGGAAAAGGGGGGATAGTTTAAGGTTGATCTTCTGTGAAGGATGTATGCTATTATCATTGAATTTTTCGAAATACCTTTTAGTCTATAATCAAACTAAAATCATAATAGGAATATTTCCATGAAAGCAACTTCATGCTTTACTGGTCACAAAATATACCATTCTTCAAAAGAGTTGTGAGGCGGGGCAGTGTGTCCGTTAGACACATATTCTTGTTTAGATTTTTATTCCTTATAATTTTTACACTATTTTCGTTAGAAAAAGGTGAAGTAAAGCACATGTGCTTTAAATATGTTTCTGGATTTACAGAACAAAGAAATTATGCAAGGGAGATAATTTGATAAAATAATTTCATATAGATATCACTAGAAATTTAGCATTTTGCAATTTATCTCTCTTATTTCAACTGTGATCCCTTTTATTTTTAATATCTAAACCATATAATTACCTCAAAACACATGCAAAGTATCAACAAAATCTATTATTTTTTTGGATTTCCTCTTATATGATCATTTTTCCTATCATTTCTGTGTAAAATCCTTACATTTTCAATTTCAGTTTTTTCACTTAACAATAATACAATAATGTTTCTACATAGAAAATTTCACAAATTTCTATAATAGGAAAATAATACCCTGCAGACACCTAAAGTTTGGCAGAGGAATATATATCTTAAAGTCAAAATCACAAAATCAATTATTCAATTGTACCATCTGAAAGGTCTTGCATTTATGTCTTTTTTATATTTTTGTAGCTTAATATTTCTTTTTATCTCTCACAGTTTTTTCTTACTTATAGCAAAATAAAGGATTTTGCAAAGCACGACATGACACGAGCACATCAAAGTAAACAAAGTCTTGTCAGAAAATTACTATCTACATCGTTCAGTGCAACTTTTATTCATATACTATTGAAAATAAAAAATAAGCCTTTTTAATCTCTTGGAGAGTTAAGAAGACTTAAACTATACTTAATCTGTTCCGAGGAAAAAAATAACATAGAAATCAATAAAAGATGAAAAAAGGTATACATACTTTCAGACATTACAATTTTGGACACATTTGACCCCTCATAGCTCAGAAATGGAAAAAAAGTTCCCACCAAATCTTTTGGCAAGCATGAGAAAGCTTGCAAAGGGAGGAATCCAAAGGAGAAATCCCATTGAACTCCCATAAAAAAAAATTTAATGTGCACATTTTCAATTTTGGTCCTGTTTGGCCCTTCATATTTTCAGAGAGGATTAGAGTTTACAAAAAGCTGATGTCGTGTGCTGTATTAATTTAAGGAATCTATTTCAAAATGCATTAAAACTGAAATAAAATAAAATATGAATATCTTTAGAGTTGGCCCATTTTATCTAAATTAGCTCATGAACGACACATGTGAAACGAAATCTGTTAACATAACTAAGATTGCAAAATTCATTAGATTACCATTCAAAAGATTTAACCAATGTTAGATCTGTTTCTTCAAAAAGTCGATCACATGCAAAGGTCAAGGTCATGAGGTCCAAAATTTGGATAATTGTTAAAACGAGGAATATACATGTACATACAAAATATGAATCCTATCACATTTCATAGATATACCTATAGATGTACCCAACATTAAAATATGTGTGCACAAACATACAGACAAACAAAGAGTCGATTCTAGCGGCATAAATCTCAGTTTAGTCTTGTCATTTTATCTGGCCAATGAATGACTTAAGCAGATAATTAAAGGATCTGTTGATGAGTTCATTTCATTTGAATTATCGTAACTAGATAAATTTCCAAATGAACACTCAAAATCATAAATTCCGAACACATGGCAATATATGGATCACATATAGACATAGAAAGTGAACTATAAAGATGAAATAATTACATTACATCATTCAATTTGTAGAAAAACAGGATGTAGTCGAATAACAGAGAGGCATTGTAATTGGAAAGGCACGTAACTTATCTGAAGTAAAATTGGTTGTCCATCATCCACATTGTCACTCAGTTTTAGATTTCCTTCTAGGTTTGTTGAGGTAGTAGCAATTTTAGGACTATTGTTTGCTACAATAACTCTTAACTTGGGTTGCTTGTTCAAATTATTTTAGTTTAGCACAAAAGTGGTATCCAGGTAAAGGGTGTTTTCGCGATTTCTTCTGATGTTTATCACTTTAGTTATTATGTTGTTCATATGTCCAAAAAACTTTCTAATAAATTCGCTCACTTCAACTCTATACACCAAAACAACTGACGGGCATCTCTATTTACATTTCAAATCGTGCACCTAATGTGTTTAAACAAAATATTCCCAACGCAAAAGTCAATTTTCTTATTATGATGATTTTATCTGCAAGAAAAGGGCAACCACGTCAGATGACGTCATGTTTAAAGACCTAACTTCTGATGTGAATTTTCCAGTTTTTTTTTCTCTCATTACAGGTCCATTTGTACAATAATTTTTGCAATGTTCAGCAAAATGTCGTGAAAATTGTAGGCAAACAAAGGTTTCATATATGTGAAACCAGAGAATATGTCTATAAGATACGGATCTCTGCCAATAAATCTATCGCAACTTATAAGCTAGATTAATCAGGCAGAAGCAAATTCCCTGTTAATAAATTGTATTTCATGGACTGATTAATAAATATATCATTTAATTGTTCGATAAATATAAAATGAGTAATAGAACTTAATGAAAATATCCCCATTTAAGTTGCTGAAGCTTAAATATAAATCAAGGGTATAAACCTAAATATGAATTATGTAAAACTGGCAATGATAATGAATTTTATTTAAAATCATTGCAACGTAATGGTTAAGTTGTTAAAAAATATACCTAAACGAAAACAATTAAACGGTCATCTTAGCTTTTAAGGTAGATCAAAGTAACCACATAGTGAGAGATGATTTGATGCAACATGCATAATAATGAAAAAACCAAAGTTACTGTGAAGTTGCTGAGGAATGGACTTAGAAGTAAATGTAATCAAAGTCACTAAAAACACAAAATATAGGTCAAAGCTACTTAATTATCAATGAATTTTGGAAGTATTAATCTCTAGGTAATTAATTTGATAGCCCATTACTGTTTTAGATGTTGAGAAACGGACTCGGTGGTACAATGCAGGCCATAGAGGTAGTTCTTCAGAAGACTGTACATTGAAATGTGATGATGCTACAATACACAGTAGCTGAATAATATATTTAAACCACAAATTTGACCTCAGTCACTGAGGTGTAAAATAAACATCATGCACACCCCAATTGATTATCATTTGAGAAGTGCTCCTTCAAATTAATGATCCAGTGAAATAAAATACTTCTACAAATTATAAAATATAAAGAAATGGACTTTAACAAATCTGAAAGGACTGACAAGGATAAATATATATGGCCCTTCCATCACGGTCGCTTTATAACACTCAGGGTATAATTACATGTACACGTCAATTAGGCCATATAAGTGTTAAATAACGATTGACTGGGGTAATGAGCAAAGAGAGCAATTTCAGGTTTTCTTTCTTATTGATTAGGATGTAAAGTTTCATTTGTCCTCTGAGGAGATAGTGGAAAAATCCTTCATATAATGACTTCATTGGTAAGTAAATACTAATGATAATGATCCTTATACTCAAATTTTGAAATAATATCTCTTCATTTTCAAAAAGCAAACTTAGTAAACATTTTAATTGGTCTTGGTTTTCAAAAAAATGGTTTTGCAAGACAACCTTTTTTGTATTTTAGTCAAAAAGCATTTCGTTTGGTATGATTACGAAGTTGTACCTTTTGTCTGTACTTTCCAACTGTCCCTCCTACTCTGGTTGCTATGTGTTTCTGACATTATTTTTGTCTTCATCTTTTGCTGAAATTTAAAAGAAGCCAAATTAAGCATTTTTAGAGAAAGTGTTTGTTGAAATTTAACTAAAGGATTTTCTCCCTGTCAGCACAGGTTGAAAACTCACCTGTAGTTGTCAAGAAACTGATATGTCATTGAATTGTCATCTTGACCTGTTAGACATCAGAAATAGTTAAAATAGTTAATTTTTTCTTTTGATCGGAATTACGGGATGTGTACACTTATCTTTATACAAACATAATTACCCTATTTGTAAGGAATAAAACTGAACAAGAGGCTCTCAAGAGCCTGTATCGCTCACCTGGGCCACGGCTGACATATGCAGTTGAAATAGTCCCAATGTTTAAGGGCATTATTTTCAAATTTGTTAATAGACATTGATGCTATATTATCAAAAGTTAAACTATGTTCCAGTCTAGCAGCTATTTTGGATGGGGTGCAGTTCTTTTGGCCAAGTTTGGATCCAATTGCCCCAGTAGTTTCAGAGGAGAAGATCTTTGAATGTCTTTTCCCATAGGGTCCAATGTCATAACTATAATCCTCGCTGGCGGCCATCTTGGATATAGTGCGGATCTGAAAAACAACTTTTTTGCAGGAGACCATCTAAGGACTACTGTGGCCAAGTTTGGTTTCAATTGGCTGAGTAGTTTCAGAGGAGGAGATCTTTGAAAGTGTTTTTCCATAGGTTTCAATGTTAAAACTATGATCCAAGCTGGCGGCCATCTTGGATACAGCGCGGATCTGAAAAACAACTTTTTTGCAGGAGTCCATCTAAGGACTATTGTGGCCAAGTTTGGTTTCAATTGGCCCAGTAGTTTCAGAGGAGAAGATCTTTGAATGTGTTTCCCATAGGGTCCTGTGTTAAAACTATAACACATAATTCTAATGCGCATATGCAGAAACAAAATTCACAGTAACTTGGGTATTTTGTTATTCAACAGTTCCAATGTCTTATCTGCTTATTCATGTTATTGGGCCATAGAACATCACTTTAGACCCGTCATTAGAAAGGTTGATAAAACTCATGAAAATAAATTACTCTCACAATTTATTTGTAATCATTCCATTTCAAAGTAAATTCTGTCCCTTGTACGTGAATACAACTAAACTGTAGAAAACAACATTTCGCTTATCCCTGGGAATAGAAAAGAAAGATTCCAACGCTGACAGCAGAACCCTTCTCTTCCTGAATATAAAATGAAAATACAATTGTCCCTTGACAAAATTTTGCTAAAATTAAGGTGTATCTCCCTAATGCATAGCTCTGTCCTTGGCTGATTTTGGCTTTTCTATTTAGACCCTATTGGTAATTTGTTCTCTATCAGATTCACACAGATTTCGCTTTATGGATTTCCAAATGAATTGATTTGATCTGTACTGAAAAGAAATAAGTTGTCGAATTGCGCATATGCAGAAACTAAATTTACAGTTCCTTTGGTATTTTGTTATTTATTACAACTTGGCTGATGGACTGGTGGACTTGTTAGTCCCCGAGGGTATTCAGCGACCTAGTTGCCAGTAAAATCAGTGTTGACGACGCATACGACCAGGACACTGACAACGCATACGACCAGGACACTGACGACATCGACGACGGATTTTTGGATCGCTCTTTCAGTCGCGGGCGAGACAATAAAAGGAATAGTATTCTTACATAATTTTTTTAACAGTATTGCTTATGGAAATCGGTCAAAAATGAAGTGTAGAGTAAGATTTATAGAGTTACAATGTCCTTTCAATAAGAAATGAAAAGAGATATTTTGTAAGTACGAAAAAAAAAACATTTTGAAGTCCCTGTAGTAAGACGAACATCCATGTTTCAGTATTTAACCATAATAAAACTTCATAAAACAGAGATAAAGCTCAACAGCCAAATTAGACCCCAAGAAATCCATTTTAAGTTGCTTCATGTGTAGCCAGGAAATAGACATTTTTTTAATAGAACACTCACCTTATGAATATCCATATTCTGAGTAATGATTTTTGTCCTGCTTTTATATGCAATATTTGAATGGGTTTCTTCACCAACTCCTAACCACTGAACGAGCTCTGTGTTACCAATACTGCGTGTAATATTCAGTTCTGCCTCCGTATCAAACTTTTCACCAAACCATTGAACAAGTTCAGTACTACCACTACTACATGCCTCATTCATTGCTGCCTTCACATCAAACAAATTATTATCAAACTTCTCACACAACCGTTTAACAAATTTAGTCCTTCCCCATCTACGTGCCTCAATCATTGCTGTCTTCATGTCAAACAAATTGTTGTCAAACTTCTCACACAACCATTTAACAAGTTCAGTCCTACCACCCAAACATGCCTTATTCATTACTGACTTCATATCCAGTAAAGTATGATCAGACTTGCTAAGTATAATTTGAACACCCTCCATGGAACCATATAAACAAGCCATATTTAATACCTTCTGTACATTATATAACCCATGATACTTCTCCATCAACCATTGTATTACTTCAGTATTACTACCTCTACAGGCATATATAATCATGTAATCTACATCAAACAAACTACTATCAAACCTCCCACATACCTCCTTCACATAGTCAAGTTGTCCTTGTTGACATACAAACACCATTATAGCTCTCACTAGTTCCCTGTCATGTTTATTGTTTACAATTACTGATGTAATCAACTGTTTCATGTTGTCATCAATATTGATTTTATACACAGTAAATGACCAGAATAACTGACTTAACAATTCAGTAATGTTAAAGACCTGACATAAATCATGTAAACTGAACAATAACTGTACACCAGGTAAACCTTGACATCCCACTATGTTGTTACAGAAATTGATTAGTGTGTAATCTTGTTTTATATTGTGATCTGTAAGTATCTTCAGTATTACTGTTGATTTCTTTACATCCAGTGTACATATAGCAAAGTTAAATGATTCCATCAGTGTTTGTTTACATGCCTCCATTACATCACTGTGTGATTCTGATGTCAGTGTGTTGTGTATATTGTCATACAAACATTGGAAAGCAAAGTCAATGTTACAGAACATCATTAAGGCTGATGGTAAATAGAAATATGATGTGTAGGTTGTATCATAGGGATCACTTCCTGAGAATCGATGATCACTTAACAACTCTCCATAATGGTGAAATTGATTGTACTTGTATTGTTTAATCATTTCCTGTAAGATATTGTTACTTGTCATTGTTATTATCTTTGATTTACACAGATTCTGTACAAACTGATAAGGTTTTCTCTCTTTTTCAAGTAACTGCAGTAATCTCTGAGCCAGTAGACTATAAAATGATGTTGGAACAGGAAATATAACTTCTCCTTCACTTGGTTGATAAA